>APFE031300898.1:293280-323449 GCA_000404065.3 Pinus taeda
TTAACCCTCCATCCAATCAAAGAACTTATATACTAGTCTGTACAGACTACATGACTAAATGGGTGGAGGCCAAAGCACTTATTAGAGCCAATGAAGAGGTCGTCCTAGCTTTCTTATTTGAAGAAATCTTCACTAGATTTGGAATTCCTAGAGAGCTAGTTACTGATGGAGGACCTCCATTCAATTCTCATGGTTTCAAATCTACCCTTCACAAGTATCATATTCAACATAGAATGACTACACCATACCACCCCCAGGCCAATGGGCAGGTGGAAAGCACAAACAAAGTCTTAGAGGCCATTCTAACTACGACAGTGAAGGACAACCAGAAGGATTGGTCCCAAAGGCTCCCTGAGGCATTATGGGCTTACAGAACTACTTGGAGAAATACTACAGGTTTTTCTCCCTATGAATTGGTTTACGGTAAAAATGATGTTTTTCCTATGGAATTTGAGATTAAAACTCTAAGAACTGCTTTAGCTGTTAATCTTGATTTAACTGATGTGCAGACAGCTAGGCTGCAACAGCTTTTGGAGTTGGATGAAAAAAGATTAGATGCCATCCATCAAACAAACATGATACAGCAACAAAGGATGAGATGGCATGACAAAATTATCAAACACAAGCAGTTCCAAAAAGGTAATTGGGCCTTACTGTATGACTCTCGGTTTGAAAACTTTTAGGGTAAGCTACGTACACGCTGGCTTGGACCATCTGAAGTAGATGCTGTTTTTCCAAATGGAACGGTAAGACTTTTAACAATTGATGATGCTAAAACACCTCTGCTAGTCAATGGCCATAGGCTCTGTTTATATCAACGCCCTGTTTCTAAAGAAGATTTTAAGACTGCTTGCATGACTGATATTCATTATCTTGTTCTAGGGGAATCTTCTGCCCCTCACAATATTTAATTTTCTGCACTATATTTCTAGTAATAGATTAGATTTAGTACTAATAATCCCTGCCAAGGATTGGTATATTATAATTGAATTTTGCAGATTCTGGAAAAAGCTCATTAAGGAAGGACAGATTCATCATGAGAAGATCTGAAGCTTCAACACATAAGTTGCTTCCATCATGTTACCCTATTTTTCTATCAATACCCCTCCATTATTTTCATTAGCCCATTATTCCCACCCCTACCATCCCTGAAATATATTCCTTCAATCAGTGTTTCCCATCCCTTACTACTAAAATTATCCCCTATTAAACATTTTCCCCATTGGTTACGGACCTAAGTCATTTATATCATTCCTCTGATTTTTCCCGTTGCTGAAACACCTATTTCAGCAACGTATCGTTGATTTTTCCCGTTGCTGAAACACCTGTTTCAACAACGTATCGGTCATTTTTCCCGTTGCTGAAACACCTGTTTCAGCAACGTATCGTTCATTTTTCCCGTTGCTGAAACACCTGTTTCAGCAACCTGTCGTTCATTTTTCCCGTATCGTTCATTTTTTTCCCCGTTGCTCAAACACCAGTTTCAGCAACCTGTCATCGTGAAACATTATGTCTCTTCACGGTTACATAAGTTTTTGTTCTCCATGACTATACTTCAGATCCTTTCGATGAAAAACTATTAAGCAATGACCAGATCCAATTACACTCCTGTTCTAAACCTCAGAAAAATTAATAGACTCTTCCACGCAAATTAAAGTTAGTTTTTGAAGCAATCAACACTTCAAATTATTAAAAGGTAAAAATATAAGGTATGAGGTTTTAATGTAATTCAGTTAAAGTATATTAAAGAGAGGATTTCATTCACAATGATTATAGATCTTCACACGCCTAATCATTATTACACCGTACGTAGGGGGGGCGGAATTCCAAAAATAACGATAACTCTGCATTAATCAATCCTCCGTCCTTTGTCATATCCATTACCGTCATCGTTACCTTGCAGCCTCTGTTGCAGCAACTAGTGCAAGTTGGGGTCTGTGTTTACTGTGTTCAGAGCCTCCGTCTGTAACTCAAAGCAATAGCCATGGGAGGGTCGGCTGTTAGACATGAGCCCGGCACTGTAAATCTTCTGCAATTGTTCCCCGAAGTGTATCAGATATTCCAACAAGCGGGATGGACAGTATATTTTGAAAGATTGGGTGAATTTGACCAGGGACAAGTCTTAGAGTTTGCACAAAACCTTCAAGACGATTTTTCAATGGTCCAAGGGGTTCGCATTTCAGTGACAGAGGAGGACGTAGTTTAGGTATCAGGGTTGCCAGCTACAGGGATACACTGGTTCAGCAGAAAGAAGGTTATTCTTAACGCCCAGCAAGAATTTCTTCGTCCAGAGGAGCGAGTGGAACCCAGAGGCCGCAGGGTTAGTCTGCATTCACTTCCCCAACCATGGCCATCAGTGGCAGAGTTCATCAAGCACTATTT
Source organism: Pinus taeda (assembly GCA_000404065.3). Classification (NCBI taxonomy): domain Eukaryota; kingdom Viridiplantae; phylum Streptophyta; class Pinopsida; order Pinales; family Pinaceae; genus Pinus; species Pinus taeda. The sequence goes on from APFE031300898.1 coordinate 295,663, forward strand.
AACATGTGAAGGATGCTACCAGGTAGTGTACAATCATGATTTTGTTTTGATGAACCATTTAAGAAATGCACGACTGATTAATATCCCCTATTATCTGCTTGGTTGTATTAAAAACATGTCCTATTATTGTAGACGTTCCAAATTCCCATTGTTATCCCTCACCCACCACCGTTTATGCCAGTTATTAATACAGAGGGGTCTTTCTCAGCAAAACCCCCCTCTGCATGCCCCACTTCCTGATCCCCAGATGTCCAAAATTCCCCAGCAGGTTCAAACGTCCGAACAACCCGGAAGTCCCCACGACCTTCCGAAAATTCCCTATGAAGGACAGCCGGACGATACTCCGCATTCCCCAGTGGACCCAACCGCGACAACGCCCCAAGTAGCAAATTCAACTGGCCCCACTATTTCTGTCCCTAGTGATGACTCTCTAACACCGCCGTCCCCACCCATTCGCAAAAGGAAGAAAACCCCAACTGGCTCAGTTTCCAGACCACGGACAAGGGCTAGATCTCAAGTCCTTACTTCGTCCGAAAGCCCTTCCCCCAGAGAAGAACCCTGCCCTTCAAAGAAAAGGAAAAGCCGCGATTTCACAGCCTTCCTTCCAAAAAGAAAAATGAAAACAACTGTCGAGATAGAATCCACCCTCATTTCCCCTGACCCCGCCACTATTTTGTTAAAACCCTTATCTCCATCTCAAATCCCCCAATCCGTCTCATCCGGAGGTACTGCCACACAAGAACTAGTGCCCCGGGATAATACGACATTGTTTATAGCTCCAGAGGTGACTGTCCCACAAGAACCAGTCACTCAACCAGTGGCTGAAACACAAGAACCAGTCACTAACCCAGTGGCTAAAACACAAGAACCAACCACTGCAGAACAAAAATACACCAAGCATGATGATAGTGGGAGATCAGTAGTAGCTGAAACACAAGAACCAACTATGCCTGTGCATCAACAGACTACCCTAGCGGAGTCAGCCAGTGTACAGGGTATACATACTATGACATCTCTGTTCGAGGAAAATGAATTCCTCAAAGCTGAATTAGAAGCATACAAGAATGAACTAACCATGGCTCGAGAGGCTTTTGAGAAAGAACTGAACCTCTATACGTTAGCACAGGCAGCCTCAATGCAGAATAAGGAGCCATGCAAGGAATACATGTGCCATGAGTGTGGCAGCATTTACCATGCTGCAGGATACAAAGTAGTTAAAATTCAATTATCTGAGGCATCTACATCAACTGGAACAAAAGAAGAAAACCCTACTGCTCCATAAGAACCAGTAGGGTTCTCTATAAAGCAAGAAAAACATACTGAACCTCAGATATCGTGGCCTTCACAGGCTGATGCGGCCATCCAGACAGAATCACCACTACAATTAGTCAATGTAGCCATTCAGACAGAATCACCACTGCAATCAGTCAATGTAGCCATTTAGACAAAAGCACCACCACAATTAGTTGATGTGGCCATTCAAACAATGTCCCAACCCACTACTGTTGATGCCAAGATACAGACTTTGCCATGGAATCAGTTGGAACAGATGAATAAATGGAAGAGGCAATATGCTGAAGAACAAGATACAATGTTACGCCAACACAAGTTACAATGGCAGAATCATGTATATGCCAATTGGGACAGGTGGGATCAAATGATGCAACAGCTTAAGGACTACAAAAAGGAAGCCAGGGAGTCTAAGGAAAAGATAACCCTGATGTTTTCATTAGTCCAGAAATTGATGGCTACACGCAAACCCTCTATAAACTATTCTCTCTTTCTCGCTGAACGATTCATTTATTTTCAATTAAAAGCAATAAAAAACAGACCATATGAGTTAATGAATTCAGAAAACTTTGTTGAGAATTTTAATGAGGCCCTTGAGAGTGATCAGCATTTGCTGTGCGAACTCTACCTCCATAACGAGGCTATTCCCGAGAATAGAGAAGTCAATCTTATTCCAATTGCAGGAGATATACAAATAAGGGCATTTGTCTCATTTTTGTCTAACCAGCTCACTTGGCAATCTGCGTTCACTGCAAGCAGTCACAATGAGGACAATAAACTCCTGTGGATCAGACCAGAGCCCTTAAGGCCAGCCCTGTTCATAGCCAGTTTTTACAGAAGCCAGGAATGCACAGGTACATGCGGCAATTACAGGCTTCAACACTTTCTAAGTGTCAACAACACATTAGAGTAAAAGGTAATGCTGCAATGAACGCCAATGTTATGTTTTGGCAGCAGTCATGCAAAGAAAGACAGGACTATCACCCTTTTAATCCTCACAACCTTCAAGCTGCATTATCCAGGGTTTCCAATTACATTGGTTGCATTCAACGTTGCATAATAAACTGGATTGGGTATCGTTTCCATTTTCCAATTTTATGGCTGCCTTCAGATAAATATCAGTGTCATTTCCAGTTGACCAACAGAGATGAAGCCTTGGCATGGCAGAACTTGCAGAACAATGGAGGATTTAGAGCTCCTACAGATGCCACCTTCTCCAGCTACTGCTTGAGTAACTTTCATGCTCAGTCTCAGTACTCAGACTTCGATTCAGACTAGGGGTTGCCTGAGGACATGCAACATTTTTAGCTGGGGGGGATGTTAGGACTCCACTATGCATCATTTTTGCTATATATTTTGACACCACTTCACCCTTATAACTATCATTAGAAAGAATCCCATCATCATCTTCAGTCACTTTATCCCAAGGTATACAAAGACCTCTTCTTTATTATATGTTTAATATATTTTACATTTAATTCCATAATACTCTTATGTTTTATCATTAATTGAAGTGTATCATTTCTAACACAAGTCCAAAGATCGCAGATAAGTACATGCGGCCGTTGCTAAAACAGCTGACTTAGTTGCTGAAACAGCTGACTCAGTTGCTAAAACAGTTAATGCAGTTGCTGAAACAACCGTCAAGCACGCAAATCCCGTCAAGCGTAATTCGCGATTATGGAAGAAGCTTTTTGTGGAATAGCAGCAGCAGTATGAGGACACCATTACCTGGATCAGCCTGAAGATAGCCATCTTGTTATCTCTGTTGTAACAGTGCCTTTTTCTGAAGAACAGAAACCCTGTTTTGAGGAAAAGAACAGATTCGAGATAATATGGATTCACTCTTATGTAAATTGAAAATGATGTCTCCTCTTTAAAAGGAGGAGACATCATCATTAGAAGGGATCGGTGATTGTAAACAAGGAGAAGCACATTGTGTGAACTGGAGCTAGTCTCCATCTGTAATGTATCAGTTACTTTGACAGATGAATAAATTCTTCTTTTGAGCATTCCAAGTTAGTTCTTTCCCCGGGGAATCTTGTGAGAGGGAAAGGGCCCGCCTTCCTCACAAGATTCACCCTTGATTCCTGTATTTTGCTTAACTCTTTGTGTGTGACTTGCATTTTACTTTAATTCTGTTGTTGGACACTCGATTACACAGTACAGTAATACTCTTTTCCCTTGATACTGCGTGTATTGAATGCATTTAGTCTGAAGTTGAGAAATCTGTTTCTATTGTTGGATGAATGAATGATGTCGGGAAGCAGGTGCTGAAGATTCCTGTATAGAGGAATAGGGTCCTGCCCCATTACTTATCTTCCTTTGTCTATGGTGTGATTAGAAGCAAGAGAACAAGTGATGAAGGTTCTTGCTCATGGGAATAGGGTCTTGCTCTCTTGAAGTTACTTTTCTTACAGTTTGATTAAGTGTCAGGCATCAGGTGCTGAAGTTCCCCACTAAGGAATAGGGTCCTGTTCCTACTATGGTTGATTTATTTCTCTCTTTGCAGGTTGACTTTCCTTTGTTGTAATTGCAGTAGAGAAATTGTTTCTGCTATAACTAAATCGACCTCAGCCTTGATTAAGTAGAGTGCAAATCAGTAGATTGGTGAGACTAATAATTGTGTGTTCTCCTCTTACTACAACCTTGTTTCTACTTTTGAAATTGAGCATATCCAATGCGTGATTATCTTTGAAATAAAAAGACTTCCTCGGGTTGATAATTTATGTGGAGCTTGAATTGCGAAGCAATTAAAGCGACCAATATTAACCTAAATTCTAATCTAGGAAAATAAAATGTTGAACAATATTACATGGAAAGGAAAGCATGAATAGAGATTTATTGCAGAAACAGAAATGAGTATGGAAAAATGGATCTGAAGCAAAGCATTAACCTCTAAATCAAACTATAACGCTAGAAATTGCATGGAGAAGGCAAAATTGTGTTGGTGGCAACAAAAGGGTCTTGACCTCAGCTCATGGTCCCAAAGGGAAGAAAGGAAGTCAAGGCTCTGTTGATGGCCATTTTGTATCTTTGTCTTAGCACTATTTAACCTACTTCAGCAAATTGAAATGGAAACAGCTATGTAAATCACCAAAAAGCAACCTATTTTACTAAGGAAGAAATCTATCTAACAACAACTAATTCATTAACTACAAAAAGACATATAAATACAAAACAAGAGGTGCTCGGCAGCTTGGGTTGGGCCCTAATCCAAGAGATTCAGCTGTCTAGAAGAACTTAGTGTTGGCTCAGAAAATATTTCATCTTCATTATCAAAATAATAGTCACATTACATAAAATTGTCCACAAAAGTAAGCTCGAAATGAGCTGAGCAAAAGCTGCAACAAAAGTGCGAAAATTTGACTAACATCCAATAACCTACTAAGGCCCTAGGCCTCTCTATTTATACAATAGGAGCTCCCAACAACTCTCCTAAAATCAGGGAGGCTTGGCTCTCAGGACTTGAGATAGACAACAGTTAACATTCACTTGCTCGGCTGCCCCTTTGATGCATTGATGTGGCTGCTTGTGCTCCGAGCCTTCTGAAGGAAGATTTGAAGTAGGGAGTCATAAATGAGTGGGTCACCCCACTACAAATCCTCTCCCTTGTTTTCCTCGAATATTGGCTGTCAAATTCTTATTAAACCTTTGACTTAGTCTCAAAATTGACCAAAAATATGCATAAATCACACATTAGACTTCATGGCATAATGACTAACCCAACTCACTCTATTAGCATAAATATAATCAAAATCATGTAATAAGATAATGAGAATGGTGGATTAAGCTAAGTTAGGAGGCCAAATGAGCCCATATAATTACCCATTTATGGATCTCATCACCCGTACACGCAACTGCCTTCTACCTTCGTGCTCATTCCACCTCATCTTCCTATGTGCATGCCACACTGGTGTGATTGTCACGTGCAGTGCTCCTTCTGGCGCACCCTACTGCTTCCACTCTATGATTGAAGTTCTGCAGTGGTTGACGAAGTCCTCCCCATTTTTTTCGCTGTTGTCCGCTGGTCAATTCCTTACCTCAGTTGTCTTGCATCGCAGTGATCTAACCATCATGTTACAGTTGAGCATTGTGACTTCATGCAATCGGTTCTGCCATCATTCTATCTCCTCATCTGAATCTGATGTGCAGGAACTATCATGTTCCTATGAGACTCTGTCATCCACTATGGGATTCACTTGATCCTGGTTTTGCGATGTTATTTGGTAGATGCAATCTAGTTCATCATCACTATCCTCATCGTGCACCGGTTCAGTGTAGCGTGCTCCTTCTATTGGGTCCAATGGAACTATAACACGGAGTGAATTTTTCTCGAATGTCATCTTTCGTCTTTCTAAATTGATGACCCCATTCATGTCCATGGCCCAATCTATTCCTAGCAGCGCAGGGTATGGATTATTGTCATCAACAATTTCTATCACCTCAAAGTCTGTTTGCGTACTTACGCCTTCAATGTCCATTGTCACCCCTTGCAAACTTCCGATAAGTAAGATCTTTTGTTGGTTGGCCATCCGTAGTTGAATAGGAGACCATTGCAGTGTAGGCATGCCCATGCGTTCCCACATTTTCTTAGGCAAGAGATTTGCATCCGACCCCAGATCAGGATGACTTGATCCATCTCATACTCACTGATTTGCACCATCATTCACATTTCCTGCCCGGTGTGCAAAGCATGTTTTCCCAGTTTTTGGACTACACGCGGCCCCTTGATCCTATACACCTAGTGATCAGCTCTTGTAGTCCTTTAACTTCTTTATTGTCACATAGAAGCTTCATACATGTCTCTAAAAAGGTAGTAAGCATTGAGGGATCCATTCCCAACTCAATTGGATCCCTACTACCTAGATTAGAGGCTTCTGTGAATCTCTTCTTAGCTTCCTTAGACGTCCCCTTCACATGTTTCATCTCAAAGTCAAGTTCATTCACATCTTCTTCGGATTGTTTCCTCGCATCTCCCCTTGCAGTTGCACCACTCCTTAGTACCATATTTATGTTGGGGTCCTTCTCACATGGCTTAGACCTCATCATTTGGATATTTTGAGTTGGACTAGGCTGTAGTACCCCCTTTTCATGCATTTGGGAAATCAACATTGGACAATCTACCATTTCATGGTCAAACTGCTCACAGTATGGACAAGATATTCTTGTTAGGTTAGTACAATCGTGAGCATATTGCCCCGGCCCTCCGCAATTATAACAAATCAGTTTTTCGCGCCCTCGTCTAGGTCCCATTCATCCTCTCCCTCATCCGCGTCCTCGGAATCCACCGTGTGGCCCTACGGCTGGGTCGAAACACCGCGTTTTAGTTTGCATTCTATAGGCTGGGGTTCTCTCCATCATTAGCTCGTAACTCCGAAACGTTCACTCTTCATGACCCACTAATCTACAGAAGTTGCAATATAGCTGCTATGGGGTCTGGGTATACTTATGCAACATGTGACAATTGTTTGTTGTGTGCTTTCCTCCTACTTGATAAATCACACACCAGAATGCGGGCACCGCACTTGGCCCTGCTTGTACCTCAAGTATTAATGGCATCGGCCCCCCTCCCACCAATTAGTTTGCGAATACGGGGCAGTGATCCTCGTCTTGCCCTTGGCCTTTACATTCGATACACCACACTTCTTAACACCTCTCCAGTTAGGGCTCCCTATCTTGCCTCAAACTTTGCATCTCTAAGCATAGTTTTTGTAGTTTCACATGGATTTGCTGAACTCCCAACCCCAGATCCTATATTGGAGTTTCATGCAACCTCATCGCTATCTCTAATGCTTCTACTTGGGTTGAGATATTTTGATGTGACAGCGCTGTCCTCAGATGTGGTGTCAAAGATGCCACAAAGTGGTGTTATGCATCTGTCAACATCATGTTAGCCTCTCAGATCATACTCTTCAATCTCTGATCTAGATTCCACGGGATTTCACCTGGCAACATCACGATTTATTTGAACCTAATGATTGACTGCATCTCTGATTTTGGTCGGTTGAATTCTTTGTTCAATGCATCCTGGATCATTGCTATTCCCACATTTGGGTGATCACTAGAGTACTTTATATACCACGTCAACACGAGATCCTACAACGTACTTACCAAAGTGGCCCTTTTGATGTTATCATTTGTAACACCTTGGGCTTCCCATACAACCTTTACCACGAACCAGAACTCATCTAGTTCCTTGTTTCCTATGCCTTTAAATACCGGCAACTTGATCGCACTCACCATTCCGACCCTCGGTGGTGGTAGAGGTGGGGTAGGTGAAGATGGGTTTGATGTAGGTGAAGTGGGTGATGGCATGGACGGTGGTGGTATCTAAAGAATGTGCTGCTTTATCAACCGAACTGTGCTTCTCGGAGAGAACCATGTGAGCTCTTCCTCACTTTCTCATGAAAATGAAATCAAAGGGTTGCTCTCTAATCCCTCGATCCCTCGGTAGCCTCCTCCACTCCGCGTTACCCCAGATATCAATGGATGTGCATAATCCATTTTCACATAATAGAATTTTAATCCAAGTATTCAATGATTTGATATATTTACCCTGTGGTCCTTGGAGAAAGTGTCTTTCTACTTCGCTGTAGCTCATAGTTGTGTCTATTGCGAACTCAGTGATAAACCCTCCTATTATCCGATCCAACCAGTGATCTACCACGTGTGCAATTTTATCTTCAGATGCTTCTAGCCTGCGCACAAACTCTGGAGTCCACACAATGGGCTGATCTAGTCTGCACCTTCCCTGACTGTCAGTTTGCATCGCGATCCACTCATACAGTTCTAACGAGAAGGTTGCGAAGAAGATCTCATGGATCTCCGTATATATGTAGCGATCCAGCCACCTCTCTTCAGATATTCGCAGGTTTTTGTTTTCTTGTACCACAAACTCGTGTAGTTTCTGATCCAACCAATCTTCAATCTCTTTCTAAGTAAGGTTCCAATGTTCTGACATCAGACATCCCTTAGGCAGATCCAGGTCCCGACAATAGAACGATTTGTTGGCTTGTTGGTGCCTGACCCAAGTTCAGAAGTGATTTAGCCAAACAAATCCCGCACTACCGGCCCTTTCAGAAATAGTCCGTGGAGCATGGACTGAAGTCTCACCCAAGGTAGTAGGGGAGGGTGCTGGAACCAGGTTTCTGCACCCTTGGGATGTCTAGATGGGTTGCGAACCGTTCTATGCCCTCACGCTACTCTGTACTGCTATCAGGCTTCCGCATAGATCCACTCCTATATGATTTGTTATTAATGAGTTTTTATAGATAATATTTTATTCTTAAGGCCTTTAAGCAAACATTTAACATTAATAACCAGTGCGCACAATCATACATCAGCATACATTCTGAACATAAACATATAGATGCATAAGCCGGAATATAGCCAGATCCGCAATAATTCAGAGCCAATTTATCTTTATTAATGTCTTTGCTTTAGTACAATCCACTCCTTACCCTATGCACTCAACTGCAGGGATCCACACACATAGTTGTGGACTCTACTAGGCCTCTATGCACACAGTTGCAGTGCCTCTATCCACCTACTAACACCCTCGACTCGGACTTACAGACATAGAGAGAATAGTGCCTTCATAAACCCATAACATTAAGATACAAAACAAAAACCGACTTCTAACGTTAGAGCCTTGCTCTATTTATACATTCCCTTGGTCCGTGGACCATGGGCAGGCCGACTCACTTTCTATTTTCTTACATTATTTTCGGGCGGACAACCCTTTGACTTGACTCATTACAATTCACGCTCCGTGCATCTCGCGGATCTTTTACCATACTATTACCAAAATTGTGGGCTTTGAGCCTCAAAACCCTTATGCAGGCTGGGCCTCTACTACCCAACAATGACCTTTTTCATTGGCCGTTGTTGTGCAAAGGAGCCCTATTTGGAATCTGTGGAAGGATCTGGGCAAAGTTATCCATCATCGTGTTCCTTTGTCACTTGAGGGCTTCCTCGAGCAATATTTCGAAAGGATCTCCTACCCCCTCATCTTTCTTTTCTTCCACCAAGGGAGGTCGTTGGGTTTTGCAAGACTACTCTTGCAAAGGCTCAACTAGATTGATCCCTAACTCCTTATACCCTGACCTCATTGGGGACATGCAAAGAAAAATAAAGAAAGAGAAGACCACTATGATACGATTGATCCAAACTTAAACAGGATCACAAAAGATTACAAATATAATCATAAATACAGAAATGCAACATAAATAACACTTCATTTCATTAATATCATAATACTGAAATATGCTTACAAACAAAATGGAAACAAACCATCTCGAGCAATGGTAGCTTATCTCTAAGAAGAGATGTGGTGGCTACATGCCTCTGAACTGTGTTACAATGAGGCTCCAAGGCCTATTTATTATGGAGAAACAATAAAAAACCCTAAACATCTAGAAATCTAACCCTAGGAGATGAAGTGCCAAAACTGTGGGCCACGTTTGGGTAAATTGGTACATAAATTCCTGGGGTCGTAACATTGGTATATGATCTCTGTTTGGCTATCATAATACCTCGTTTTGAAGATATCAAAGAGTAGGTTGAAAGAAATCAGCAAACGAAATTATGACTTTTATGATCTCTCTATTTTCCCTAAAAATGTCGTTTAGGGCCTTAAAGCGGCTTCGAAAGTTCAAGACCTGAAAAATTGCCAAAAATAGTAAATTGTGCTACAATTAAGGAAATTGAAAGACTGAGAGAGACAGTGTGGGGGGTCCAATTGGAATAGGAGGGTGACCACAAATATCCACCTGGATCATCCCAATGACTTCCTCATGGTCACATCCCATCGAGTGTAGGAATTTTTCTTCTCCCATCAGCTACTCACCTTTATGACCGAGGAAACCCCATTCCTGATAGTCTACCTAGAAAAAGGTTTTCCTACACTGGCCTCTATCAGTGCCCCACCATTGTGGGCCCAAGAAACCCCCATTCTAGGCATTTTACCTATCCAAGGGATTTCCTGCATGCCCCCCTTGGTTAGTCACTCACCCTTTGGGGCCTAGGTAACCCCCATTCGAGGTAGTCTACCTATCAAAGGCAATTCCTACAGGGGTTTGATCATTAAAGTCTTAAAGCCTAGTAGCCATCTGTCATTCTCAAATGACATGTACATGGAGTCTTAAGGCCAAGTCACAATCTGGTGTGCTCCCCTGCATTACTCATGGAGTCTTATAGTCAAGGTCCCAGTTATGACTTGCTCTTATAAGTTAAAAAATGTGCCACAAGATGCAATTCCTTCTTGGTAACCTTCTTCCTGAGATTCCAACTCCATCATGCCACCTATGTTACAACATTTAATTTATTTCATCATTAACATGTTCATTAAATATATCACATTCATAGTGTTAAGGTTAGAAAGCCTCCCGGTATCCATGCAGAGCATGCATTAATTTGCAAAGAATAGTTTCCTATTGGGATGGGGTCCCCTTGGTTAGTTTGGGGTTAAGATAACCCAATTTTTGGTACAATTTTCTAAATAATGTAAAGTTTCCGAGATTTGTGTATGTAGAGCGCGTAGGTGAATATGAGTAAAAGGGGCTTAGCCCCTTGTTTTGGATAAGTTTTGAGTCGGTTTTGAGATTCACCCATGGTCCATGGACCATGGCATTGTATGAAAAGACTATAAATAGGTGTGTCTTAGAGAGTCTAAGACAATGAAGAAGTAGTAGTGAGGGAAGAAGTAAGGAGAAGCGGGTAAGATAGAAGAAGAAAGGCTTAGCAACTGAGTGCATAGAGGCCTAGGTAGAATACGTAGTTGAGTGCACAGACCCCTGCAACAGTGTGCACAGGGCAGTTTTGAGTCTGTAACCTTGAATTGAAGATCAATAAAGACAATATTTTTAAGAATTCCTAAGTATTTATGTTTATCTCTGTAAGTTATATGTTTTCGATGAATGATTTGCTTTATAAAATATTGATTGAATGTTATGCAATTTGCTTGAATAAGTCTTAATAATGTATGCAATACATGTTTAAATACTTTCGTGAAGACTCTGGTGTTTTCTCTTATGTTTACTAATAACTTAAGTAAATATGTGCGAACACTAATTTAGGACTGCTCTTTGATGTGTGTAAGTAGACAAATTGAATGTTAAAGGTCCACAAGGACTAATTGTAGACCTTCACGAAGGTTTGAAAGATGTTTTAATAGAGTTTTAGCAACATGCCCTAAGAGGTTACAGATCTACATGAAGGAAAATCCAAGGCGTTGGAAGACATCACACCTATCTCTGGATGCAAAAACTTGGTTCTAGAATCCCCCCATACTACTTCGGGTGAGACTACAACCTACGCTACGTAGGTTTTTGCCGAAGGGGCCAGTAGTGTATGGTTTTGTTGGTTGGCACAACTAACTTTGAACCTGGGTCAGGACCCCCTAAGCCAACAAATGGTTCTATTTCTAGGACTAGGATCTGCTTGAAGGAGATGTGTGATGTTGCATCAATGGAATCCGACCAACAAAGAAATTGAAAAGTGGTTGGATTGAAATATTCATGAGTTCGTGGCACAAGAAAACATGAATCCTGTGCGATCAACGTAGGACAATCTATGCTTCATGATCGAAATGAGCACAGTATGAACAAGATACTCTCGTCGAGAGGTACATTCACGAGCGTAGTGCCTTGGTCCTCCAAAATTGTAACAAATTAATTATCTGCGGCCCCTTCCTGGTCCCATTCCTCCTTGTCCTCGACCTCAGCCCTGAAATCCAGTGTGTGCCATCCCCGCAGCTAGGTCCAGGCCTCACGTTTTTGTCTGCATTCTATATGCTGGGGCTAGCTCCATCATTAACTCATAGCTGCAACAAGTATGCTCATCATGGCCCACCGATCTACAAGAATTACAAAATAGTTGCTAGGGAGTCTGTGTATACTTCTGCAACAAGTGACAGTTATCTATCGTGTGCTTTTCTCCTATGCGACAGATTGTGCACCATAGCATAGATGTTTCACTTAGCCCTGTTTGTGCCCCTGGTCTCAACGACATTGGTCCCCCTCCTGCTAAGTAGTTTGCGAATACTAGACAGTGATCTTTGTCATGGCCCTGGCCTTTGCATTTTATGCACCACACTTCTTCACACGCCTCTGGCCATGGCGCCCTATCCTGTTTCAAAATCTACATCTCCAAGCATAGATTCTGTAGTTACACGTGGACTTGTTGGACTCCCAATCCCAAATCCTGTATCGATGTTTCATGCAACCTTATCACCATTTCCAATGCTTCGGCCTGGGTTGAAAGCTTCTATTGCGACAACGCTGTCCTCAGGTGTGGTGTCAAAGATGCCACAAACCATGCATGGTGATGCGCATCTGTTAGTGTCATATTAGCCTCGTGGATCATACTCTTTAGCCTCTAATCCAAATCCCAGGGGGTATCTCTTGGAAGCATCGTGATTTCTTTAAATCCGATGATTAACTGTGTCTTTGGTTTCGACCAGCTAAATTCTCTGTTCAACGCATTCTAGATCTCTGCTATTCCTACATTTGGTTATCATTAGAGTTTTTGATATACCATGTCAGCGCGTGATCCTGCAGCATGCTCACCAATGTGGCCTTCTTAATGTTGTTGTCCGTGACCCCTTGTGCTTCCCACACTACACTTACCACAAACCAGAACTGGTTCGGATCCTCATTCCCTACTCCTCTGAATATGGGTATCCTGATTGTGCTTGCCATGCTGAACTATGGGGGTGGTGGAGGTGAAGGAGGTGAAGCAAGTGGTGACGTAAGTGGAGGTGAAGGAGGTGAAGGAGGTGGTGGCGTAAGTGGAGGTGGTAACTATGGAACGCAATGCCTTATCAAACTGACTGCACTTCTCAGAGAGACCCAAGTGAGCTCTTCCTCACTCTCTCGCAAAGTTAAAATCAAGGGACTATTTCCTAATTCCTCACTACCTTTGTAGATTCTTCCACTCCGCGTTGTTCCAAACATTAATGTATTCGTATCACCCATTTTTCACATAACAGCATCTTAATCCAGGTATTCAGGGATTTAATGTACCTACCTCATAGTCCCTTGAGAAAATGTCATTCTACTTCGCTATAGCTCACAGTCGTGTCTACCACGAACTCAGTGATAAATCCCCCTATTATCCAGTCAAGCCAATGGTCCACAGCTCGCGTGATCTTATCTTCTGATGCCTATAGTCTGTGCACTAACTCCGAAGTCCACACTATCTGTTGGTCAAGCTTACACCTTACATGGCTATCGGCTAACCTCGCGATCCACTTGTATAGTTCGAAAGGAAAGGATGTGAAGAAGATCTCATGGATTTCCATATAGATGTAGCGATCCAACCACCTTTTCTCGGATACCTATGGAGTTCTATTTTCCTGGGTCATTAACTAATGAAGCTTATTTTCCAACCACTCTTCAATTTCCTTCTTTGTTGGGTTCTAGTGGCATGACATCAGACATCCCTTAGGCAGATCCCAGTCCTAGCAATGAAACCATTTGTTGGCTACATGAGGCCTGACCTAGGTTCAGCAGTGAGTTTAGCCAAGCAAATCCCGGTACTACCATCCCTTTCGGCAACGGTCCATGGTGCGCGAACTGAGGTATCACCCAAGGTAGTATGGGAGGGTGTTGGAACCAGGTTTCCACACTCTAGGGATGTGTTGATGAAGTCTAGGAAGTTCACGGATCGATCCTGCGCACTTGTGTTGCTCCACATAGCCGTCTGTCCTTCACATCTTGTGCGACTGCTTCCATGCAGCTCTATAACAAGTGCGAAGAGGTATTGTCTAGATCCTTTATCCTTACTCTGTTATTATTATAGATCTTAATTTAATTGCATATACCCAGTCTTCTTATTAATCATTCAATTTTTATAACAAGTGCGCACAATCATAAAACTATAAAGAGATGCATAAACATAACAAGAGTATAAACACAGTATTTAAGAATCAACTTATCTTTTATTAATTCTTTGTCCAAGTACAATCCCAACTCCACCCTGCACACTCAGCTACAGGGATCTGCGCACACAGTTGCGGACTCTACTAGGCCTCTGTGCACATCGTTGTAGAGCCTCTCCCTATTACTACAACCCAAGACTTGGACTTACAGACTCAGAGCGGATTCCTCATCCAAAAGAATATATGACTTAAGACCAAGACTAATTTTTACACTTAGAGCCTTGCTCTATTTGTACAATCCCATGGTCTGCGTTCCATGGGTAGGCCGACACATTCTATATTAAATTACATTATTTTAAGGCGGAAAACCCTAGACTCTCGCGCTCCATGCCCGAATTTTGCGGGGTATTTACATTACATTGACCAAAACCTTGGGTTTCAAGCCCCAAAAACATGCTATGGGGGGATCCACTGGCCAACAGATAGCCAGTAAAGTGTCCAGATGCCCCACTATCCACCAATCAGCTAATGATGTTATATGAAAATGAACTAGAAAGAGAAGTAATACGAAAATATTTAGTTTAATTATTATCAACATACCTTGAGTTTTTGGACCTCTTTTGAGACTGTTGAGTTTCTTCAACACTTGCATGGGATGCATGACCTCTTGTTCTCCTTTTAGTATTGAAGTTGTTGTTGTTGGGCCTCTAAGCACTTCTTCTTTCAGGACAATCTTGGGCTAGGTGGCCACCTTTTTCACATAACATTGGAATTTGGACAATTCCCTTCTATAATTGTTAAATCTTGGATATGGCTTCTTTGACTTCCATTTTTAAGGTATTCCTTTCCCTTTTCCTTTCTTGAAATTATCTGCAAATGTTGTAAGTTATCTTTCCTCTTGTCTCTGAATTATTCCTCTGGAAATGAGTCTATATTATTCTTGACTACAAGAGCCCAAGAGTTCATCAAATGAAGGGAGCTCCTTTGTATAACTAATGCCTGTTATTAATTCTCCCAAGACATGGGGAGTCCTCCAAGGTTTAGCTACACAATCTCTCTATCATGTATGATTTCTCCAATGGAAAGAAGTTGGTCTCTTATTTGATAGGTTCTCATGAAGTAGCATGTTATAGATCCTCACTCGTTCATCTTAATGTCACAAAGTTGACTCTTCAAGGAAATGATGTGGCTAATATTCTTGAACTCATGCATCCCAATCAATTTGTCATATATCTCTTTTGACTTCTTCAGCTTGGACACATAAGTGATGAGAATATCTCTAAAAGAATAAATGATTATCTTCTTAGCCTTGATCTCACCCTTGTTGTACTTGGATTTGACACTAGAATTCACATTCTCAAGAGGTTTAACTACCTTGCCTTCAACATAATCCATCACATAATTCTCTTCAAGAGTAATTTCCAATCTAGCCCTCCATGCTACAAAGTTAGAGGTATCATTCAGTTTCTCTTCAATCTTGAAGTAGGAGGAAGTCATCTTTCCCAAGTGAGTTGATCACCAATTAGTAAGAGAAATGTCTCAAAGGAGTATTCCTTGGTCTCCAATGGCTAATATTCATCTGAGCACTAATACCATGTTAATTTTTTACATGTTCTATGATATCCAAGCACAATGAGACATTGATATTTTTGGTCAAAGACTAGGGAAACGTCCCAAAAGGGGGAGAACCTAGAATCAATGCTTCTTATTCTTTAATTAATCAATGTTCAGCAAGAGATACATAATACAATAGTGCATTTGTAAACCATTAAAATTCAAACCTTTGAATTCTAAGACAACCAAGTCAAATGCAGTCAAATGAGAGAGAGAAAAGTCAATGTTGTTCAAAGATCACAGTCTGCAATAGAGGGTTGAATTTCGACCTGTGGAAGATAGTCCACCTTAGTCCACAAATCCTCTGAAATTCATGTTCAAAATCATAGTCAAATCCTATGATTAAATCCCTATTAAACCCTATGGTCAACACCCTAAAAGATAACCTAAAATTTGGTAAACCTAGAGAATATTCTAGTCAAATATTTTTCCTCCAAGCACCATCAAAATATCGGTCAAAACAACAATAGAAGTCTTGGACAAAGCAACAACAAAAGTTTTGGTCAAAGCATAGGTTTTTCTTATAGTCAACCTCAATCGATGAGCCTAGAAAATAGAAATGAATTCAGTCAACCAAAGTCAAAGATTCTTGGAATGTTTGGCCTCCCAAAATAGTCCAAAAAATTGGTCAAACAAATCCAATCATTCCAAGTCAATGAAAGTCAAAAGAGAGAGAAATAGGTTGGTCAATGCAGGTCATAAATATAATTCTATCTCCTTCACATGTTCGTAATTTCCTTTGCGAATTTCAGATCGAATTGTGTTGATGTGATGTGCCAAACGAGGGTCAATGAAGGTCAATTTATATATGTCTTATGAGGGGTCATTTCCACTTGCGGGGCTGACATGAACATCTTGGGGCTGACTTGATCAAATAAAAAACTATGACTTGCCTCCATGATTTATTGAAGAAGTTTCTGACTAAATATGTCAATTTCGACAAATCTGGATAGGGGGATGTTAGGACCCAGAATTGTCTATTTTTGACCCTACATTTTGTTATGATATTACTCTTTTTAACCTATGAATTGAAACCCTTGATATCATTTTTGACCTCATCATCCCAAGGTATGAAGTAACTCTCCCCATTCGCTATATGATTAATTATTCAACACATATTCATGTTATCTTTCCAAATAATCTTTGGAAATTAGCTAAGTTGCTGACAGTTGATTGGAATTGTTCAAAGTCCACAGAATCATGATTCACAGTTGCTGCAACACCAGGAACAACAACTGTGCAGTTGCTACAACACCAGAAGCAGCAACTGACTAAAGCAGGAAATGTCTTAATTCGCAACAGCAACTGTCTAAAGCTGGTAGGGCTATACTCGACCGATGATGATAAAGCATGATCAAGTTAATCCAGCCACAGACATGGGAACACCAAGAATAGCGTGAAGTATTTTAAGGGACGGTTAATATGTGTCAAATCAGCAACAACGACAGAATAACCGAGGATAGCAGGAGGAATCCGAGGGAATAGACGAAGACCATCCATTTTGCAATAGTGGAAAGAACCTATTAACCAAGGATGATAAAAATATATATTATTGTAATAGTATGCTGTAACAGGAATCAATTTCCTATTTTTATTAAACTGTGGGACAATCTATTGTAATAGATGTCTCCTCTATAAAGAGGAGACATCTACAGTTGAAAGAGGGAGCGTGTGATATTGAATTATTGTAGTGCTGAAGGTCGGAACCTCTGTTGTAATTGAACTCTTGGCAGCTGAATAAAGTTTTGTTTTGAGCATTTCAATTTAGTATTTGTGTGCAGGGGAATCTTGTGAGAGGGACAGGGCCCACCTTCTTCACAAGATTCACCCATTCCTTTCCTGTTAAGTGTGTGTTAATTCTGTATGTGTTTAAGCCTTGCTTCTGGTATTTCCCTTTTGCTGATACGTTGTTCCTTTAATCGATTGGCATTGTGAGAAGTGTGTCACCGGTGAATAGGATTTTGGTGTGTATTGGCGACTGATCACAGAGGCAGGTGTTGGACGTCCTTATTCCGAGGACAGGGTCCTGGTCCTCTGTTACAAATAGCCATCATTTTTCTACGGATTTGTTACCCTTACTTAATTTCATTTCATTTCTGCAATAGTTTAAGACTGCTGTAACGCAGAGTAAGTGTTTGATAGGAATTAGATTTGTTTTACTACAGCTTTTAATGCTTTTGAAATTAAAGTGCATACAGTACGAGGTCACCTTTGAAATAAAAGGACTTTCCCGAGTTGACAAATTAATGTGGTACTCAACTATTAATCAATAACAATTCAAGCGGCCAACATTTTGGCGCCGTTGCTGGGGAAGGTGACTAAAAATTTTTAAGGCATTAATGATTTTTCTTTAGAATAATAGGTGCATGAGAGGACGCAAGAAAGCTAACTTCACAGGCGGTAAGGGCACAGGAGGCGGAAGAAAAAAATTTATCGACGAGATCATTTCAAAAGCTGAGACATCTCAGAGAACGAGTTCCCAAAGACCTCAAATCCAGTATTCCTCCCAAACAGATCATCAGATAGAGGAAGTACTAGGGCCTGAAAGGAAGCTGGAAACACCAGAGCACATTGAGGAACCAATATAAGAACCTGAAGAAACAGAAGATACTGAAGACAGAGCCAGTGATTCGGGGAGAAAAATAATGGAGGATAACAGAGCAGAAGGAAGGGGGGAAAACTCACTTTCCACCCTGGAATTTCCTATTGGGGATCTCCCAAGAGGAGAAGTCCCTATGAAAAATATCCCACCTGCGGCATTCCCTAATTTTCATGGGTTATCCTCTGAAGATCCCGATGAGTTCCTCTTTGAATTTGATATACTGTGTAAAAGTTATGATTATGTAACTCCTGCTCAGAAGTTAAAATTGTTTCCAGCAACACTGAAAGGGAACACATTAAGATGGTTTATGAGCCTAGGGGCTCAGGTAATCACCACATGGGATCAGATGAAAGAAAATTTCCTGAGCAAATATCAGGATTACTGTCGAACAAGAGAAAGGAAGGAAGAATTGTTCAAAATGGTTCAAAAAGAGGACAAGAATCTGGAGGACTTTGTAGAAAGACTGCAATATAATCTGTAGCGATCAGATCACCCAACCATGAGTAAGGATATTCTGAAGACAATATTACTAAAAGGAGTATGAGATGACTGCCTAGATATGTTAAATATGCTCGGAAAATGGGATATTTCCAAAGAACCATTTGATGAGATAATCAACCTCTGCATGAGGTGTTCCAGAGGAGCAGCAACCAGATCTAAAACCAGGGACAGTACATATTCAAGAGTTCAGAAGTCAACAAGTGGAGGAGCAACACGAGCCGAAATAGGTAATCTGCTTGAATAATTTAAAACTGAAATGTTAAGCTCCTTTGCTTCACAAATTGATGCTCTGCAGGTTAAAAAGAAACAAGCAGAAGCAAAAGATGCCCTGGCTATCTTTTGCTCCAAATGCAGAGGAAAGCATCGACTGTGGGAATGTCCATTGGATAAGGTACCAATTTGTACCATTTGTGAAAAGGATCATGAAACTCAACAATGCCCTTCTTTGCCAGGAATAAAGGCAGTGCTGCAATCAACTGAAGAGGAAGCTGAAGCAGTGTACCTGATGACACAGAGGAGGCAATGGCCACAAAGACAAGGTATGAGTTCTAACACATCATTTAGTCGTTGGAATAATCAGTCACCTTTTCAAACAAATTTCCCACCCATGAATCAAATGCAATACCCACCCTTTAATCCGATGCAATTTCCTATGCAACAACCAAATCCTCCTTTTACTGACCCTACTATGTGGAATCCCTGGACTTTTCAACAACCTTATTTCAATCAATGGAATCCAAATTGGGCAGCCCAGTAGATTCCATTTCCTCAACACCAGCAATCTCTTTCCTTACCATCTAATGCCCCGCAGAATAACCAGTCAATCAGACCCCAACTGCCTGTGCAACCTAATCCCAATCCAAACAATAATAAAGCCTTGCAGGTAATCGATATTCAAAGTCAACCTGTCCCCCCTATGTGATGTAATGACATCCATTTACGCTCTGGGAGGGTAGTTTAACCCATCATAGATGACATTACTGACTCTGAAAAGGAAGAAACTAGAAAGGAAAAGTCATCCAACAAAGATACTGAAATTCTTGAATCATCTTCTAACAAGACTGTCCAAACAGCAGAGCCACCCTTTCCTGAAAGATTGGCTCTTACTAAAACGTTTGAGCCACCAGCTTTTAACCTTTTAGGAGAACTGCATAATTTATATGTCAAAATCCCATTATTGCAAGCACTAAGAGATGTCCCTATCTATGCCAGAACTGTTAGGGATATTTGTATTAAAAATCCTGGAAGAAAAGCCAAGGAACCCCTCACAGTTCATGTGATGGGAGAACTAACTTCTTTGATGACAGAAAAATACCCCCCTGTGAAATATGGTGACCCTGGTCACCCTACAGTAACAGTTCAGGTCAGCAAAACCTTTGTCTCTAAAGTTCTAGTAGATCTAGGTGCAGCAGTAAATATTATGACACTCGAAACAACACAATTATTGTAGTTGAAACACTTAATTAGGGAAACTCCAACCATTCTAGAGCTGGTTGACCACTCTACAATTAAACCTGAAGGAGTCATTGAAGACTTGGTAATTTCCGTAGAATCTTGGAATTACCCAGCTAACTTTGTGGTGTTACAAACTAAAACAAAGTTGGGGGGTCATCCATTAATTCTAGGAAGACCTTGGCTGGCTACAGCAGATGCTTTCATCAGCTGTAGGTCTGGATCAATGACAATATCTAATGGGCAGGAAACCAAACGGCTGACTCTTTATCCCCATGCCACACCCATGATTAATAACGATAATTCAATATGGGTAGATTATGAGGATGAGGAAACCCGACCTATTTTAACTTTCGGACAAGCTTTAACTCTCAAAGACTCAACCGAAGATGAACTAATCAACAACTTTATTTCTTAACCTTCTTTGGTTAGCTCAGAAATACATAATCACCTCACTGCAATCCTAGAATCAAAATCCCAGAGCAACCTTGAAACTGAAAATTTACCTCAGATATTAGCTGGCAGTCCTTTCAAAAGTATAATAGTAGAGATTAAACCAGGTAAAACATTAAATATAAATCCTAATCTAACAGATGATCAAAAACAACAGTTAATGAAGCTACTCAAAGAAAATAAAGAGGCATTCGCTTGGGATTATATAGACATGAAAGGGATTTCTCCTGAACTGTGCACTCACCGTATCTATATTAAAGAAGGATCCCGGCCAGTTTGTCAACCCTAAATACGAATGAACCCCAATCTAAGGGAAATAGTAAAAGAAGAGCTTCAAAAATTGTTAAATGCAAGATTTATATATCCCATATCTGATAGTGAATGGGTTTCTCCGCTAGTAATAGTACCCAAGAAAAATGGGAAATGGCGAGTATGTGTAGACTATAGAGCCCTAAATAAGGCCACCCAGAAGGACCATTTTCCTTTACCATTCATTGATCAGGTATTAGATAACTTGGCTGGTAAGAAATTCTTTTCCTTTTTCGATGGATTTAGCGGATATAATCAGATAAGGATTGCACCCCAGGACTAGGATAAAACCACCTTTACTAGCCCTTGGGGGACCTTTGCTTACAAGCTTCTTCCATTTGGGCTATGTAACGCCCCAGCAACATTTCAGAGAGCGGTAATAGGGATCTTTTCTGATATAATAAATGATTCCATAGAAAATTTTATGGACGACTTCACTCCTTATGGAACAACCTTTGAAGATGCCCTGCAGAATCTTGAAAAAGTACTTAAGCGGTGTATAGAAGCACATCTTGCCTTAAGTACTGAGAAATGCCATATGATTATGAATGAAGGCATTGTATTAGGCCACTTTGTTTCATTTTTAGGAATTCAAGTCGATCCCGCAAAAATACAGGTAATTTTGACCCTCCCTATCCCCAAAACCCAGACAGAAGTAAGGAGTTTCTTAGGACATGCAGGGTATTACAGAAGATTTATCAAAGACTTTTCTAAGATAGCTTCTCCTCTGTTTGTGTTACTAACGAAAAATTCTGAATTTAAGTGGACTGATGATTATGAAAAAGAATTCGATCAGCTTAAACATCAGTTGTCCATAGCTCCCATTTTGAGAGGACCAGATTGGGCACTCCCCTTTCACATATCCTCTGATGCCTCAGACACTGCCATTGGAGCTGTCCTGGGACAGGAAGAAAATGGTCTTCCCTATGGCATTTATTTTATTAGTAAAAACATGACTCCCACATAACTTAATTATAGAGTCACTGAGAAAGAATTCCTAGCAGTTATTTATGCTATCAATAAATTTTGGCATTACATTACTGGTTATACTACTTTTGTGCATACTGACCACTCGGCCATTAAATACCTAATGAATAAATCAGTTACAAATGCTCGAGTCACTAGATGGTTACTGTTATTACAGGAATTTGATATCACAATTGTAGACCGACCAGGAAAAGAAAATGTAGTTGCTAACTTTCTTTCTTGGTTAAAAACTAATGAAAATATTCCAGTAGATGATTCTTTTCCCGATGAGTACTTATTTGCAATCTCTGCTCACTCACCTTGGTATGCAGACATTGCTAACTACTTAGTTGCAGGAAAATTACCATCACACCTATCGCATAGAGAAAAAAGGAAAATTATTCAGCAAAGCACTAGGTACAGCTGGATAAGCGGCTATCTGTTTCACATAGGACTCGATCAGGAGATCTGGAGATGCATTGGTGAAGACCAGATTTATGATGTACTTAAAGCTTGCCACGATGGACCTTGTGGAGGAAATTTCGCGGACAAAAGAAAAACACACAAGGTTCTCAAGATGGGATATTACTGGCCCTCAATCTTCAAAGATGCAAAGAAATATGTCAGGGCCTGTGACAGCTGCCAAAGAATGGGCCAGCCTAATCACAGGGATGAAATGCCACTCAATCCCCAGGTAATTCTTGAACCATTTGAAAGATGGGCACTAGATTTTATAGGTCCCATTAATCCTCCATCTAATCAAAGAGTTTACAAACTAGTATGTACAGATTACATGACTAAGTGGGTAGAGGCCAAGGCACTTATCAAAGCTAATGAGGAATCAGTATTAACATTTTTATTTGAAGAAATCTTCTTTAGGTTTGGATTGGCTAGGGAGCTAGTCACTGATGGAGGACCTCCTTTTAATTCTCATGGCTTCAAAGACACATTGCAGAAATACCATATTAAGCATAGAATGACCACACCTTATCACCCCCAATCAAATGGGCAGGTGGAAAGCACCAACAAAGTCATAGAAGCTATTCTGGCAAAAACAATAAAGGAAAACAAGAGGGACTGGTTTCAAAAGTTGCCTGAAGCACTATGGGCTTATAGAACCACTTGGAGGAATACCACGGGCTTTTCACCCTATGAATTAGTTTTTGGTAAAAATGTTGTTTTCCCTCTGGAGTTTGAAATCAAAACTTTAAGAACTGCTTTAGCTGTTAACCTTGATTTGATTGATGCACAGACAACCAGGTTGCAGCAGCTTCAGGAACTAGACGAGAAAAGATTGGACGCCATCCATCAAACAACCATGATCCAACAACAAAGAACCAGATGGCACGACAAAACTATTAAGCAAAAGCAGTTCCATAAAGGTAATTGGGCTTTACTGTATGACTCCCGTTTCGAGAATTTCCAAGGTAAATTAAGAACAAGGTGGCTAGGACCTTATGAAATAGATGTCGTTTTTCTAAATGGAACAGTTAGACTCTTAACGATTGATGATAATAGAACACCATTATTAGTGAATGGGTATCGACTCCGTTCGTATCAACGACCTGTTTCTAAAGAGGATTTCAAAGCTACTTGCATGGCAGACTTACATTATGTTTTTTTGGGGGAACCTGTTGTCCCTCAAGGCACTTAAATTTCTGTTCATTTATTATTTTTAGATTAGATTTCTTAACTAATAATCCCTGCCAAGGGTTGCCATGTTACAATTAATTGTTTTGCAGATCTTAGTTTCGGAGGATGGCTGAGAATAAAAATTCTAAAAGAATCACTTTGTAGCTTGGAAATGTTTTTTGGACCATAAATCAAGTTTTTCATTATGTCCCATTGCTACAACACCACTTCTTGTTGCTACAACACCATTTCCTGTTGCTGCAACACCACTTCCTGTTGCTGCAACACCACTTCCTGTTGCTGCAACACCATTTCCTGTTGCTGCAACACCACTTCCTGTTGCTGCAACACCATTTCCCGTTGCTGCAACACCACTCCCCGTTGCTGCAACACCACTTCCAGTTGCTGCAACACCACTCCTCGTTGCTTTAACACCACTTTCCGTCACTGCAACACCATTGCTTTGTTGCCGCAACACCACTTCCCGCGGCTGCAGCACCAGCTCATGTTCCGGCAACATCACTTTTCAATGTTGTAATACCAGTTTCAGTACTTAATGAACTATCATCCTGATGGAACATAATATGCTTCACTAAAGGAACCATCCATGCACTCTGATAATTACACTTCGTCACTACTACTTCCTGTCAAATCGCTTGTATTTTCACGCTTGTAAACCCGTTGAAATTATTATTAATCCAACAAAAGACAAGATAAGACTTTTGGCGCACGACTAAAGGTAAAAGTAAAGGTATGCATGTTTAAGTGTGAATATTAAATTATAGTTAATGTGGAGATGTTGATACGACTGCTGAAATCATTGTACTACCAATCAGATTATTCAGCCGTAGATTTGGGGGGATTACCAAAATATTGTAATTATTGCATAACACGTCAATCACCGCCACCCTTACTCCTCGCGGTAATATCTAAAAGTCACCTCGTCATGGCATATCCTCATTTGTAACGGTTTACTCTGTCTCAAACTCAGTAACTCGGCTCTGCATTGTGTATTTTCATTGGATCAATAGCTATGGGGGGGAAATCTGATTACATATGAACCTAGCACAACAACGCTACTGGAACTCTACCCTGAGGTTTACCAAATTTTCCTGCAAGTAGGATGGGTAGACTACTTTAGAAGACTCCCGGATTTCAACACACAACAAGTGTTGGAGTTCGCATGCAACTTAAGAGAACGATTTTCTACGGTCCAGGGAGTACAGATTCCAGTAACAGAGGAAGACGTAGCCCAAGTTTCCGAGTTACCGACCAATGGTACACGCTGGTTTAGTAGGAAACATCTTATTCTGAATGCGCAGCAAGGCTTTTTCCTACCAGGCGAGCACGTGGAAGCCAAAGGTAGAGGGGTCGCACTTCAGTCACTGCCTCCACCATGGCCAAAGGTTGTGGAGTTTGTCGAGCAGTATTTGACTTGCGAAGGTCGTTACCAGGTAATTTATCAACACGACTTCATTTTGTTAAATCATTTGAGGCATGGTCGTTGATAAACATGCCTTATTATCTATTAGGTTGTCTAAAAAATATGTCACATTATACTGGAAAAGAAAAGCATCCGCTCCTTTCCCTGAAACACCATCGTTTAGCCCAACTCCTAATAAATAGAGGCTTTGCTCTAAATCATCCACCCCCCCTCATTAATTCTCCCCAGCAAATAGAAGAAGATCCTCAGCAGGAAGAGGAAATTCCCCAACAACCAGAGCAAATACCCCAGGAAATTCCCCAACAACCAGAGCAAATACCCCAGGAAATTCCCCAGCAATTAGCAGCAGAAAAACCCCTGCAAAGGACCCCATCCCCCAATGAAGCTCAACCATCTACCCCCATGCTTCACATTTCCACTGATGACTCTGATGATAACACCCCCATCATTTTTATTAAAAGAAAAAAGCAACAAAAAACTGAAACTCCACCAAAAAGGAGAAGAACCAGGGCTTCGGTCAAAGCAGCTGCTATTCCCGATAGTCCCCCAATCTGAAGGAAAGTGGCCGAAAAAGAAAAATTACTGATTTTCCTGCCTCCTTAACGAGGCAGCAAACATGGTCAACTGCAGCAGTTAAACCCACCAGCCCTGTGATCACCAGTTCTCCACCCACCAGCCCTATGATCCCCAGTTCTCCACCCATCACCCTAACACCCCGCATTCCAATCATCCTGGAGCAGTCCCTTTCCTCACCCTCTGGGGCTGAGATGCAGAGTGTTGACAGTTTTGTGACATCATTTTCTGAGGTAGCTACTACACAAGAACCAGCTGCCGAAAAATCTAAAGTAGACACCCAAGGAGATATTGGGCAAGTGGTTGTTACACAAGAACTAGCCACTGACCCAACAGGTGACACACAAGAACCACCTGTTGTGGATGCAAATGACCAAATGGATGCGGAACAACAATCCCTTCCTCCATTAGAGCCTGCATATACACAAGCTCCACCTACCATAGCCTCCCTGTAGGAAGAAATTGAGTTTTTAAAATCTCAAATTAAGGATTATCAGCAGGAGATAATAATGGTTAAGGAAGCCTATCAGAATGAATATAATCTCCACTTCTTAGCACAGGTAGCGTCTGTAATAGAAAAGAATCAATACAATGAGTATATGTGCAATGAGTGTGGTGAGCTGTACACTCAAGCAGGATATAAGATAGTCCAGGTTCCAATGACCGAAGCTAATCCACAGCCCTCTGCTACTGGAATCAAAACAGAACAACCTGTTGCTGTAATCAAAACAGAACAACCTACTGCTGTAATTAAAACTTAACAACCTATTGTTACATAAGAACTAGCAGGAGTGGCAGCAGAAGAAACAGAACAACCTGCTGTTACACAAGAACCAGCAGGAGTTGCAGGAGAAACGCAACAACCTGTTGTTACACAAGAACCAGCAGGAGTTGTAGAAGAAACGGAACAACCTACTGTTACACAAGAACCAGCAGGAGTTGCAGTAGAAGAAATAGAACAACCTGCTTTTACACAATAACCAACAGGTTTTCTAAGAATTGTAAAAGAAGAAACACAGCAACCTGCTGTCACACAAGAACCAGCAGGTTTTTCAAGAATTGTGGAGGAGGACATAGAACCACCGCGGGCCACCAAAATTACTATAGAACAGAAATCCTTTTCTGACGCCTATGCACAAACTGAACCTCCCCGTGTCAGTGATGCTCACACAGATACCTCTAGTTTTCAACAACTAAAGGACACATGGAGAACAGAATACGTGCTTTCACAAGGGAAGGCATTCCAACAGCAAAAGTCAACATGGTTCAGCTATACATACAAAAATTGGGATGCACTTGAACAGTCTCGAGCTCAACATAAGGAAAATAAGGAAGTAAAAGCTAGGCTGTCCCACGCCTTCAATCTGGTTTAGAGGGTACTGGCTACAAGAAAACCCTCTTTCAATTATGCAGTATTCTTGAGAGAATGGTTGGCGTTCTTGAAAATAAAGGCAATTAGAGATGGAAGACCCTACCAAGTTGATACACCTGATCAATTTATTGAAACATTCAGAGAAGCACCAAATAATGATCAAAATTTTCTCTGTCAAACTCTATCTTCACAATGAGGCCATGCCTAAAGATAGAGCGATGAATATACTCCCTATTGTTGGTGATATCCAAATAAGAGCCTTCATCTCTTTTCTAGCCAATCAACTGACTTGGAAAAATGCCTATATGTCAGCAACGCATAATGAGCAGAACTACCTCCTTTGGATTCGAAATGAACCACAGAATGCAGCTACCTTCATTGCACAACATCGAAAAAATTTAAGAAATCCAGAGTTGGTTGATCATATGAGGAAGCCACAGGCAGCAGTCTTGCAGGACTGCCAGCACTATGTAAAAAAAAAAGGGGCACTGGCCATCGAAGCAAACAAGTTATTTTGGGAACATTGTCCCAAAGAGAGACAGGAATATCATCCTTACAATCCCCTCAATCTTCAGGTAGCAATTTCACACATACCTTATTATGTCAAATGTATGGAAAACTGTGCTGAGAGGTGGATTGGCTACCATTTTCATTTCCCTCTCTTATGGTTACCTGGTCAGCAATATAAGGCTCATT
>APFE031300902.1:0-19619 GCA_000404065.3 Pinus taeda
CATGATCATGATCATGAATAGGTGGGAGACCTTTGGGAGTCTCAAATACCTTGGAATGATTGTCCAAGATTTTTTGGAGATCTGAAGAAATAAATGATTCCAATGTGGAAACATCTAGCGAACATAATTATGCAATTACCCCTCTTTGTTACTTTTTTAGAAGCTTTGTCATACCGTTAGAGATGATTATCTTTCCCGGTTTCCTTGTAATTCCCCTTAATTCAACTTCCTTTCCTTTCGTAGAACATTTCATGAAAAGTTCTTGAAAATTAAAAGCTATTGTACCCAAGGATTGTAGCCATTGGACTCCTAGTACAACATTAGCACCTCCCATTGGAATGGAAAGCATTGGGCTAGTCAATACATATTCTCCCATGGATAGCTTGATACTATGGCACTTTCTAGAGCAATTTATCGTTCCTCCATTTGCAACCAGCACTTGACACTCTGGTGCTGGATATAAGAAGCAATTCAATTCTTTTGCTATCTTACAATGAATAAAATTGTGGGTACATCCTAAATCAATCAGCACTATCACCTTTTTATTCTTGATTTGTCCTTCTATCTTGATGGTTTGAGGAGTGGTAATTCCAGCCAATGCATTACAAGATATGGTCAGATTCATTTCTTCTTTATCTAGGCTTTGTTCCCAAAGTATATCCTCCTCTTTTGACCTTTCTTGCTCCTTTTCTTCTTCCTCTTCACAATCTATGTAGAATAATTTCTTCTCAGCACACTTATGACCTTTAGTGTATTTGCTATCACAACTGTAACAAAGCCCTTTTGCTCTTTTTTCTTCCAATTGTTGTGGTGTCACCTTATAGGTTGTGGAAGACTAGCGACAACAACACTTCCATCTTTATAGTTGTGAGTGGTATGCTTCCTGGTTGCCATAATTTTGCTTTCCATTTTTCTTGCTAACCTGAATGCCTTCTCTAATCAATTAGGTTCCCAAAGGCGAACATCATGTTGGATATTATCCTTTAAATTCCCTATGAACACATCAATCCTATGCTCCTTTGGAATATTTTTGACCCTTATGTTCAATTTTTGGAACTCCTCAATGTGCTCCATTATTGAACCCTTTTGTTTGAGACTTATCAATTGGCTAAAAAAGTGTTGTTTTTTGTATCATCATAATGTGTTGTCAATTCTTCTGTAAAAATTGCCCAAGTGATAATTTGTTTACAAGAGAAAAGCCATTAATACCATAATAACTGATTTGGTTCCAAATATAAAGTTGCAATACGTACCTTTTGTGTGTTTTGCACATTATTGAGATCGAAAAATTGCTACATTTGTAATATCCATGTTGTGGGATCCTTGCCATCAAACTTCCTCATATCGATTTTTGGAATATGGTGGGTCTTCGATCCAACATTAGAGTCTATGAAATCATGCTTAACACTTATTTTGTTCTCATCATGAGTTTCCTTTATTACCCTTTGACCATTAGTAAGCATTTCTTGTAGAAACTTTGTTAAATCTGTCTTCAAATTTGTCTTCAAACCTTCCATGCATGTCTTCAAATCTTCCATGCCTGTCTTCAAATCGTCCATCGTAGCTTCCACGTCATTCATCTTAGTTTCTACACCTTTATTTAAACAATCCATCTTAGCTTCTACACCTTTCTTTAAACCATCCATCTTAGCTTCTAAATCTTTCTTTGAACCATCCATCTTAGATTCTGTTGCTTTTTGTGCAAGTGACACTTGTTGCACTTAGTCTCGTAATTTTTATATATCATGTTGCATTTCTTCCTCTTCTTCATGAGTCATGCTAGAGCTTTCAGGTTACTTACTAGGTGTTTGCATTTTCTCTCCTCAGGGAATCATTTACCGATAATAATGCTTTACTATGCCGTTTGAGTTCCTTCAAACTAATTTTTCAAACCAAGCTTATGCAAAATTTTTAAAAAAACTACACACCGTTTTTCACTATGTAGGAGCTTGATATTGAATCTAATGTATCTCTGTAATTTCAGATCATCTAGTTCTAAAATTATGACCTGCGGTAGCCCTGTACGTTCTCTTCCTAATGCCACTAGTCTGATCCAAATTGGATTCTCCAGGGAAGAGTTATGCCAAATCTCCCACAGTGACGTGATTATAGACTAGTTCATCAGAGCTAACTTGTACGACGTGCCACGAGTCACTGTTTCGACCTTTGGCTCTAAAAAATATATATAAGAAACTACAGCTCGTCCTCTTTCAGTACCTTCTTACTAACTTTCAATCCAATGCTCAGAGAGGAAGTTATGATGATTTTCCCCAGGTCACCTGTTTGGAATGTAATTCAGGAGTCTGCAAAAATACCAACTTCCTTAGATCATATCTTTGCAAATGTAGTGCAAAAATCTCTAGAATTCAGATCCAAGCTTCAATATGATTCATATCAAATGGGTTTTTTTTTCAGCTTCTGAAATGTTGCATAAAAAAAGTTATAGCGAAAATGCCACGATGACCTATTTGGAGCAGCAAAACCCTAGAATCCAATGCTCTGATACCAAATGTTATGAAACCAACTCACAAAAAGATAGAAAAGATAGTTGAATGCCTTAGAATTCAGCCTCTTCGAGGGGGAACCTCCTTTACATTACACAATGAACAATTCTTGGTTGATTCAAATGACAAAACCTCCGTATATATATAGAGTCTAAGGAGTCACAATATAACCCAGCCAACCTAACAATAATAATATAAAGCCACAAAAATAACAATAGAGGGATTCTATGGGGCACAGTAATAACAATATGGGGACAATAGGGGCACAACGATATTAATAAGGGGTATAAATACAATAGTAATGGGATAATCACTAGTATTATAGGGACCTAACATTCAAGCCCTAACTCCTTATATCCCGACCTCGCTGGGGACACGTAAAGAAAAAGAGAGAGAAAGCAAACCGCTCTGATACCACTGCTCCAGATTTAAAGATGAACACAACAAATTACAGAGATAACCATAAACACAGAGATGTAGTGGAAATAATACTTCAACTCATTAATGTAAAATACTGAAATATGCTTACAAACAGAAATGGAAATAAACTAGCTAAGGCGATGGTAGCTTATCTCTGAGAAGAGATGTGGTGGCTAAATGCCTCTGAATTGTGTTACAATGAGGCTCAAAGGCATATTTATTGTTGAGAAACAATGGAAAACCATAAACATCCAAAAACCTAACGCTAGAAGATGAAATGCCAAATTGTGGGCTCCATTTGGGTAAATTGGTACATCAACTTCTCGGGGTCGCAAATTTGGCATACGATCTCCATTTGATGTGCACAATATCTCGTTAGAAATATCTATTAGAGAACTACAAATTTTGGAAGAGAAACATTAGTCCATGGACCCATATTTCTCCCTGTTTTCCAAAAAATGTCGTTTAGGGCCTCAAAACGGCTCCGGAAGTTCAGGACCCAAAAAACTGATAAAAATAGTAAATTGTGCTACAATTAAGGAAACTAAAAAATTTGAAAGAAAAAATGGTGGGGGTCCAAGTGGAATTTGTGGGTGGCCACCAATATTCACCTGGATCATCTAATTGCCAAGCTCTAGGGATAAATCTGATAACAGAGGAAGGAAAACTAGAGGATCATCAGAGAGGGATCAAAACATCCGAGCAGAAGATATATGATAAATATGAGGGATAACCCTGGTATAAGAACATCATTCATTATCTCTTATTCCTAAGGTGCCTGCTGGGGTTGGATAAATCTAAATATTGAACTTTGAGATTGCAAGCAAAAAAATCTATCATATCCAATGGTAAACTCTATTGGAAGGACCCAATGGGAGTTTTGCTGCAATGTTTAGTAGAGGGAGAAAGCCATAAAGTAATTGAGGAATTTCATGGAGGAGTTTGAGGAGGTCATTACAGCTGGAAGACCACACCACACTGTTGGTGGCTAGAATTGTCCTACTTTTTGGTCTCTTTCCTATCCCAAACACACCACCTTAACCCCTGTTGTAACCTTGAAGGCCTATCTATTCCTGTACTTTTTCCCAATTGCACACATTCCTACACTCCTCTTATGTTTTTCATATTCAAAGGTTGTATATGTACTTAATAATTAAATTTACAGGTTTATATCTTAAAATGTCTTTGCAACTAATATATTCCTTTCCTAAGTAACTTGATGGAACCAAAGTGTTAATCTATGTGAGAGATTTGGTTGGTGTTGGAATTGTGCTCGTACCGGTCAATGTTCCTGCACTTTCGAGGTAACTGTCAATTTTTGTTTGACTCACCGCTTATGGATGGGAAAACTCAATAGGCTATGCAGATTTCTTGTCTAAGAAATTAGTTTCCTCTACTAGGCTTGGCGCTTAGAGAAGAACGTAGGATACGCAGGATGGACTTTGGCTGCAAAACCCTCGTTTAGACCTTTTGTGAACAACAAAAAGGCTTAATATATCATGTTATTATATTTTTGTTGCGGCCAAGAGACAAAGCATGTATTTAATAGGGTTTCTCCATAGATGTTAGGGATAGATGCTATGTTAAAATTTTTCTACCAACTGTAATTTCTGAGTATTGCCATTTCTGGGCTGGATCGGGATCCACGATATCTATTTTCTCTTTTTGAAACTTAATACAAAGGAACATGCCAGTTGCGAAATTATTTGTCTTGATATCATTTTGATGATCAATTTGAGCGCTTGAAGTTTTATATTTTTTTACAGGGAAATGATCTGGTTGGCTAGGGCCCAACTAACCTAGCTCATTCTCCCTTTGTTAAAGGTGTGTTAGATTTATTTTCATGCAAGGTTAGTGAAGTAGATCATGTGTGGATTCTTTTATAGCTGATGAACTTTAATTTCTTGCAAGCTGTGTGTTCTGGATCCAGGTGTGTGAGTGGTTCATTTAAATTTATTTTTATTTCCTTCCATTCTTTCTTGTAAATGCATGTTGCCCTTTTCTTTACAAAGTAAATGTACATCTAGCTTCTTGCACTAGTGTGTTTTCATTTCAGGAAGTTGAAAGTTTCCTTTACTCATTGCAGCCTTCTTATTTCTATAGGTCTATTATTCTTATGCAAATAGTGTTTTGATTTTTGGTGAAGCATATTCCAATATTCAAGTTTAGACTTACATTTGATTAATGTCAATAATATTTCACTAAAACATTGTTGCATTACTTGGATGTGTACCTGCCCTCATTGTTGGACTTAATACTAAATTTATCAGAAGGATTCCCTGAGTTAAAACAATTATTTTTATAAGGGTGCAAATCTAATTTACTCAAAGAAGAGTTATCTCAAGAAAGGGCTTGCTGATGTTTGGGTCAAAGTAGTTTCCAAGAAAAACAGTTTCTTATTTCAATAGAAATTCTCTTTGGCTATGAAAGCACCTTTCATTTCAGAGAATGTGATTAGTTAATGATTCATTTTTCTTATAGAGGTTCACTTTACAGTTCTATTTTTACCTTTCATTTATTTTCTTAGTTAACATGCTTTTATTTCTTGCAACTGATTTGGAAACCAAGTAAATTAACTTTGGTTTCCTAGTATATGAACCTCTATTCTAGTACAACAATTGACATTCCGAGTACATGAACAGAGTGATCTAGTGCAATGGCGCAAAACTCTTGTATGAAGGTCAAGATATTTAGTAAGGGACCAATATATATATATACTTCTATTATAGAAGCGTTGCTCTAGTATAGGAACAACATTCCAGTACTAGAACCTTGTTGTGGTACAAGAATGACAACTTGGTACAAGAAGGAAAATCCTGACGAAGACAGATATCCTGATTAGTTGGATCATTATTTTTCCTTAAAACCATACTGAAGAGAATCTCAAATAGTTATTTTATCGATTAATATTGTTCATGACGAATTGAGAGTTTCCTTTATTTGAGTTTTTGCAAAGTAAATTATTTTCATTGAGCACCATAATTTTCTTGCTATTCATTGCGGTGCAATCTGTCATTTCGAGTCTGCAATTTGTAATCAAATAAGTAGGAATACAATTAGAGAAGGTTCATATAATTTCTTGGAATTTCCTATGCTATGCCTCGAAGTGTACGGAACCCTGGGTTGACAAATTAAGTGTTGAAAGGAGTTTGTTGAACTGCAATTCCTGCACCCAACATTTTGACGACGTTGTCAGGGAGGTGTTTCTAAAGATTGGAAACGACTTTCTTGTTTTATTTCCTTTGCAATAAGGGTAATTATTCTTTTATTTTTCTATAGTGTGCTTCTATTATTGAAGGATTTCATAGTACTGATTTATTTATTCATTTGCAACATTTGATTTAAGATTCTCTTTTTGTAAATTTAAAAGTTTTTTCATTATTTTGGATTTTATTTTAAGATGAATGCCTAAAAGGGGTAAGGGTCTAAAGACCAATAAGAGCTGAGGGAAAACTGATAAAACTAAGACTTTTTCTCATATTGGAGCTAATTTTATAGGCAGAAAGTCCAAACAGACACAAACTCATCATGCAGGAACTGTCCACTTGGATTCTGGAGACAGTAGTTCAGGTGTGACATAACCCAAGAAGGGGAAGAATGAAACTATTGGTGCTACAAATACCAATTTGAGCCATAGTCAGCCTTCTCACTTTAGCAGGAGTGGTTCAATCAAGGGAACAAAAATGGCAGAGCATGAGGATCATGCTGAGGGGACTAGTGAGAATTAGGTAATTAAGGGACAATCCACCTTTGGATTTCCAATAGTGGATTCCAAAACAACTACTCAAATCATGAACATTCCACCATCGAGTCTCCCTCATTTCTATGGTATGGTGCACGAAGATCCCGAATCTTTTATTTTTGAGTTTTATATCCTCTGTAGAAGCTATGCTTACTCTTCAGATGCCCATAAATTAAAGTTATTCTCTACAACTCTCAAGGACTCAGCCTTGCGCTAGTTCATGGGACTCGGAGGGAAAACTATAATGTCTTGGGACCAAATGAAGAGAGTTTTTTTAACTAAATACCACGAATATTGCAAAACTAGAGAAATGCAGGATGAGATATTTACCATTGTGCAAGGTGATGATGAGACCTTGGAGGATTACTTAGAGAGATTTTTATACATCCTCCAGATGTCAAAACATAAATTTGACATAATTAATATTAGGACCTTGTTCTTACATGGACTTACTAGATTCTAAGCATAATTTGAATTTATTAGGATAAGGGGATATTGCTCAGAAAATGTTTGATCAAATTTGTGACTTGTGCAGGGAATTTTTAAGGAATCAATCTAGATCCAGTAGAGGAAATTGAAGAAGAACTAGTAAACTTGGATCTATAGATGCTATGATTATTGGGTTGGAGATTAAAATGGACAATATAAAAATTGAAATAATGAATACTGTTAGAAATCAAATAGACTCTTTAAAAATTCAGCAGGAATTGGTATATGAACAAGAGTCTTTGTCTATTTTTTGTCCTAAATGTAGGAAAAAAAATCATTTAAGAAAATGTCTTGTTGATTTAAAATGTGTGATTTGTGTAGAAAACCATGCCATCGAGAAATGCCCCTCCATACTAGGATTAAAATCTTTACTTGAAGGAGAGAATTTCGAACCTAAACCGTTACATGCTATGGGGGCACAGAGAAATTAGCCTCAGGAAGGTGCAACTATGGTCCCTAAATCTTCACCACATTTTTTTAGTCATAATGCACATCCATATTCCTATTATAACACTCATCACTCTCAAGCTTGGCAGTATGGGAACCACTATCAGTATGGGCAACCCCATCAATCCTGGAAACAAGGATGGATATGGTCAAACCATTCACATTGGTCTTATCCTGCACATATTCCATCATATCCTCCTACATATGCACCTCACCATATGTCACAACCATTCTTTCCTCCCCTACCTCAACAAAGTCAACTGATGCCACCATTACCTTTACCACCACCTTTTCGACCACCCCAACTCCCTGCTCAACCGGTACCAAATCCTAATAATAAGGAGGTGCAATCGATCAGTTTTGATGAACTACCTCCTTCTTCTATTTACCAAACCATACCGGTTGGGATACATGAGCTTCAATTGAGATCAGGAAGGGTAGTCAAACCAGGAAAAAAAACAACCCATGGTGATCATTCAGGAGAAAAACAAGGAGGAAACTCCTGTTCATTCGGAAAACAATTTCACCATTCAGCCCATTCCCGCACTACTAGAGTTACCATCTTCTTCAAACCAGCCTCTGTATCCAGAGAGGCTAGTTATGGAGAGGAGTGACCCCGAGTCCAGTCTGGCTTCTGAGTTGAGGAATCTTTGTATAAAGGTCCCTTTGCTTCAGGATATTAGAGAGATCCCAATTTGCATGAAAATCATTAGGGAACTCTGTCTCAAAAATCCATGGAGGAACATAGTAGAACCTCAGACTATTAATTTTTTAGTCGAGCAACCGAGCTAATGATAGGATGTGCACAAATGGAAAAGTACACCAATCTTGGAGACCTAGTTGTTTTTGTTTACATAGGCGATATCCTTGTCCCCAATGTGTTAATAGACTTGGGTATGACCATCATGTCATGACTAGGCAAAACATGGATCAGATTGGGTTGGTACATATTCGTCCTACCCCTACTATACTTGAACTTGCAGATAGATGAAAAATCAAGCTAGAAGGTGTGTTGGATGATGTGGTTGTCTCCATAGATTCTTCGGAATACCCCATGGACTTTATTGTGCTTTAGCCAAAAAATCCTATGGGTGGACATCCCTTGATTCTGGGACGACCATGGCTTGCCATAGCCAATGCTTACAATGGATGCGGCTCTGGTGATATGTATATTTCACACGGAGACTCTAGGAAGAAAGTCACCTTATACCCTCTTGCTAGATCTATTCAAGAGCTCAAGGAAACTTTGTGGTTAGATTATGATAGCAGTGATGAGGAGACTCAACCTGTTTCTTTTATCCACCATCATACCATGTCTACCTAGGAGGGTGAATTAGGAGATTTATTGAATAACCTGGACACAATCCCTAATTTTGACATCTTTTGTCAAATCTTTAGTCCATATTTTCAAGGAAATTTTGATTCTCAACCATCCTCATCAACGATCCTAGTAGAATATTTCTGCACTCTTGAGCCTGAGACTGCTCTTTTTGAAATTAGTCCAGGAAAATCCTTACATATCAGTTTAGACCTGGACTCATCTCAACGAGAGCAACATGTTGATTTGTTGTGTGATCACCTTGATGCCTTTGCATGGAGTTACAAGGAAGTAAATGTAGATGATTCCCAACCTAGTTCACCGAATGAGAACAATCTCTCGCTCCTTGTAGATGCTGCAGTTCACACAGTGTTTAGTGCAGGATACCTTGAAGAGGAAGATGTTACTCCTCTGTCAGTGTTAGTTGGAATAATGAAGAAGAGGAAGACCTCTAAGACACTAGATGTCAGTGTAGAGAAGGGTCCAACCGAGGGCCAGGGTGATAAAACGCAATGTAATGCTGAAGTACATGGAGATGAAATACAATGTGATAACAAAGTGCAAGATGATGAAACAAAACGTGATGATGAAATGAAGGGTGATGAGATGCCCTATGATGTCAAAATGATGGATATTGATATATAGGATGATATTGGTCTTGAAAACACCAACACTTGCTTCGAGTCAACTGTTGAGAAGATTTTGACACAAGAGGAATTTGTTAAGGAGGATTCCACTCTCAATCTGAATAGTCAGGTTGAGGAGCTGAAGCAACGCATTTATGGGCTTGAAGTTTTAAATCAGGCAATGAAAGAACATGGTGTAGTGCTGCAGAATAAGAATGCTGAATTGGTAGGGGAAATGCAAGAATGAAAACGACAATAAAGAGTGTCGAAGTTTTGAGCTTCGAAATGTTATGGTCGACTAATGAAATTGGTCAAATGGGTCAAGAAGGCTCAAAATAAGAAGCAAAGGATGATGCAGACATTAATTACCATATAGATATAGGACTAAATGAAGGTTTCCATGTGTTTTTTTGTATAGGTAAGGGTAAGGTTGTGGGAGGACACACAATAGGATAGGGACTGGAGGATGTTGGTGGCTAGAATTACCCTAATTTTTGGTCTCTATCCTATCCCAAACACACCACCTTAACCCCTGCTTTAACCCTGAAGGCCTATCTATTCCTGTACTTTTTTCTAATTGCACACATTCCTGAACTCCTCTTATGTTTTTCATATTCAAAGGTTGTATATGTAATTAATCATTAAATTTATAGGTTTTATATCTTAAAATGTCTTTGCAACTAATATATTCCTTTCCTAAGTAATTCAATGCAACCAAAGTGTCAATCTATGTAAGAGATTGGTTTGGTGCAGGAATCGTGCTTGTACCAGTTAACGTTCCTGCACTTTCAAGGTAGCTTTCAAATTTTATTTGACTCACTGATTATCGATGGGACAACTCAGTAGACTGCACATATTTCTTGTATAAGAAATCAGTTTCCTTGCTGGGCACGATGCTTAGAGAAGAAGGCGGGATATGAAGGTTGGACTTCGGTTGCAAAACCCTTGTTTAGACCTTTTGCGAACAATCGAAAGGCTTAATATATCATGTTGCTATATTTTTGTTGCGGCCAAGAGTTGAAGCATGTATTTAATAGGGTTTCTTTGTAGGTGTTGGGGAGTGATGCTGTGTTAAAATTTTTATACCACTGTAATGTATGAGTATCAACATTTATGGGTTGGATCGGGGATCCACGATGTGTGCTTTCTATTTTTTAAACTTAATACAAAGGAACATGCCAGCTGTGAAGTTATTTGTCTCAATATCGTTGTGATGCTCCATTTGAGCGCTTGAGGTTTTCTATTTGGTTACAGGTAAACGAGCTAGTTGGCTAGGGCCCAACCAACCTAGCTCATTCTCCCTTCATTAAAGTTATGTTAGATTTATTTTCATGCAAGGTTAGTGAAGTAGATCATGTTTGGATTCTTTTATAGCTGATGGAATTTAATTTATTACAAGCTATGTGATCTGGATCCACATGTGTGTGTGGTTCATTTGCATTTACTTTTATTTCCTTCCATTCTTTCCTACAAATGGGTGCTACCCTTTTCTTTACAAAGTAAATTTACATCTAGCTTCCTGCACCGATGTGTTTTCATTTCAGCAAGTTGAAAGTATCCTTTACTCATTGTAGCCATTCATTCTTATTTCTGTAGGTCGATTATTCTTTTTCAAATAGTGTTTGGCCTTTTAGTGAATCATATTCCAATATTCAAGTTTAGATTTAGATTTGATTAATGTCAATAATATTTCACTAAAACATTGTTGCATTACTTGGATTTATACCTGCACTCATTGTTGGACTTAATACTGAATTTATCAGGAGGATTCCATGAGTTAAAAAAAATATTTGTATAAGGGTGCAGATATAATTTAATCAATGAACAATCATCTTAGGAAAGAGCTTACTAATGTTTGGGTCAAAGTAGTTTCCAAGAAAAACAGTTTCTTATTTCAATGGAAATTCCCTTTGGCTATGAAATCACATTTCATTTCTGAGCATGTGATTAGTTAATGATTCGTTTTTCTTATAGAGGTTCACTTTACAGTTCTGTTTTCAGCTTGCATTTATTTTCTTATTTAAAACACTTTTATTTCTTGCAACCGATTTGGAAACAAAGTACATGAACTCTGGTTTCCTAGTACAAGAACCTTTGTTCTAGTACAGGAATTGACATTCCGAGTACATGAACAGAGTGCTCTAGTACAAAGGCTCAGAGCTCTTGTATGTAGGTCAAGTTCTTCAATAAGGGCCCAATATATATGCTTCCAGTATAGAGGCTTTTCTCTAGTACAAGAACAATGTTCCAGTACAAGAACCTTGTTGCAGTACTAGAACGACAACTTGGTAAACGAAGGAAAGTCTTGAGGAAGACAAACATCCTGATTAGTTGGTTCATTCTTCTGTCTTACAACCATACTAAAGAGAATATCAAGTAGTTATTTTATCAATTTATATTGTTCATGACAAATTGAGATATTCCTTTATTTGAGTTTCTGCAAAGTAAATTCTTTTCATTCAGCACCCGAGTTTTCTTGGTATTCATTGTTGTCTAAACTTTCCTTTTGAGTATGAAATTTGTAATCAAAGAAGTAGGAATACAATTAGAGAAGGTTAATATAATTTCTTGGCATTTCCTGTGATACACCTAGAAGTGTATGAAACCCTGAGTTCACAAATGAAGTGTTGAAAGGATTTTGCTGAACTACAATTCCTGCACTCAACACACACAAAATCCTCAAGGCAGGATTCTACTAGCCTACGTTGTTTGTAAATGTTCATTCCCATGTCAAATCATGCCAGAAATGCCAATTTTTTGCTGAGGGAAAAAAGAATCCTCTTCTCCCCCTGATTCTAATGCATGTGGAAGAAACTTTTAGACAATGGGGACTAGACTTCATAGGAGAAATAAACCCACTATCCAATGGCCAACATAAATGGATATTAACGGCCACAGATTCTTTCACCAAGTTGATGTAGGGCATCCCAGCCAGAAATGCTACAAACTTAGTGGTAATTAAGTTTATGGAGGAGAACATATTATCTCACTTTGGTTGTCTTATCAAAATTATCACTGATAATGCTCAGATTTTCAAATCTGCCAAATTCACTAGCTTCTACTAGAAATTCAATATCATTATCGGGCACTCCACTACCTACTATCCCCAAGGTAATGGTTTGGTTGAGTCCTCAAACAAAACTATGGTGAGGGTTCTAAAGAACACCATCAATGAGAATCATAGGAACAAGGACACCTAACTGAAGTTTTCCCTATGGGCCAACCGAGTAACTCCTAAATGATCCACAAGGAAATAAACTTTTGAGCTATTGTATGGTAAGGATGCATTCTTCTCAATCCAATTAGTGATGCTAGTGACAAAGTTACTACAAGAAGCTAAGGAAGACCCAAGTGCTTGATACGAAGGATAAATTAGCTGGTCGAGCTTCATGAAAACAAAGAATAGGTGGGGGTGAAATTATCAAATTACCAACAAAGGATGAAATCCCTGTTTGGCAAGAAGGCAAAGCATCAATCTCTTCAACCAGGAGATCTAGTTATTTGATGGGACATCCGACGGGAAGATAAAGGCAAACACGGAAAATTTGACCCGCTATGGTTCGACCCTTTCAAGATTGCAGAAGAGAGAGGAAATAACATGTACATGCTTGAAAATATGGAAAATGAATCGTTGGAACTACTTGTAAATGGTCAGTTCCTCAAACTCTATTTCCAAAGCTAGAGGTACTTGTCTTTCACTCATTGTAAATACCAGTGTGTGTATTGTAATTTTTATATGAAATTTCCAGTTTATGTTGAAAATTCCACTTTCACAAAATTATCGTTTTTTTAGAAAAGATTGCATGCCCAAAGAAGAATTTCATAGTTTGAAGGTTCTCAACACCTTGCTAGCAAGCTATTGTCCCTGGGTGGAGCCAATGTTCTCACCTTCTGAAAACAATGTGCCAGTTGTACAAAGAGTACCAAAGAACATAGGGTTTTGTATCCATCTTCCAAGCCACAAAATCTCTCAAAGCTAATTCAAACCCTCTCCACTGGAT
Organism: Pinus taeda; assembly: GCA_000404065.3. Classification (NCBI taxonomy): domain Eukaryota; kingdom Viridiplantae; phylum Streptophyta; class Pinopsida; order Pinales; family Pinaceae; genus Pinus; species Pinus taeda. The sequence continues at coordinate 13,548 of APFE031300902.1, forward strand.
AATGTTCAGAATAAGCTTTCCAACGGTAGGTGGAAGTCCAAAAATGGACTCCTAGATCAGAGGTTAGAGTAGATTGAAGATACCATTTCAAAGCCAAAAAACAAAGGAAAAATGGCTAAGGGTCAGACTCGTCACAAATTGCAAGCGGGGCTTTTCTAAAACAACAATAGAGGAAGGCAACAAAATCTGCAAGTGGTCGATCACTGATATCACAAATAAAAAATTGATGGGTCCCAAGGCATGGCGCATCGGCTTATCGACGATCATAGGGCCCTGGGCACAGTCTATTGGCTTATCGGTGGTGGGGAGGTCTCGCATATTGGACTTCCCACAACATCGGAGGTCTTGTAATATCGGTGATTGGCGATTCTGGATGGGACCAGGGTTAAAAATATTGTGAAGCGGAGAAGTCCTGATATAGTGTAAAGCCTTGGGAGGGGTTGAAAACCATTTAACAAAGGATTGCAAAGCAAAAAAAAGGTCGGGCGGGCCCTTTTCTCTCTCCACCAAGGGGCCACGTGGTAGAATATCATTGGTCCCTTTGAATCCACATGGTTGCTGACGTCATCATGATGTGGTAGTACAAATATGACATGGCGATATGGAGTACATGTGGCATGCTAATTTGATATTTTCAGGGTCTTAAGGGGGCATTTATGGGTGACACGTGTCACCTCTCACAAAGTGACACTTGGTAATGATGACATCATCCCTCGCAAATTGACAATCGACGATCGCACAAAGAAAAGTCCCTCCTCTGCCAAAGTCCCTTCCAACTTGCAATTGCGACATGTGGGACTCTTCTAGATGCAATATTTTATATAATGGATTTAAAGGGAAGTTGAGTCCATTCCTTTTCAAAGGCCACATATTAATTAATCACCCCCCATCTCTGGATGACCTAGATTGACTCCGCCCAGATCGACGATTCGTAGGCCTTTTCGCCCCCCCCACCATGTTTCCTTTTATCAAAAAGGGGGGTCCAAAAAAGCAGTTTCCTTGCTAGGCCCCACTGCTACGTGTCCCTCTCATATTATTTCACACTAGCCCCCCCAATCACTTACCACTTACCTCTAATGCTCCTCTATGAAAACCACTCATCATCACACTCTCTCCCACCAACAGTCGTGCGCCCTCTTCCACATATCGCTCAGCACCATGTCAACTGACTGTTACATCCTCTCAGTTATGCCACCCTCACTTCTGTTCCACCTCTAATCCCCTACTGCCATGACCAGGTAGTGTAAAAATTTAAAAGGCAAGATGGGTCGGTAGCTGTGGCATTTAATAAAGGAGATGGAGCATTCAAACTTGACATGAACAGACCCAGACAGGCCCCTTGTGACACAATATCCAAGTTGACACTGACAGAAGTAAACTAGGACTCAGTAGCTTGGGAGGACTTGATTATCCAGCATGGTGCCCCCATAGAGAGGGAAGACGAAGTACTGCCCAGGGGTCCTCTGCTTCAATACTACTGCATGAAACTGATAACGTCCACTCCTAGCTTTAAAAATGAATGGTTCAAGCAATAGACGCAGAAGTGATGGGAGTCGTCTGAGTAACACAGGAGACTAGATCGTGAGAAAAATTCAACCTGAAACATTAACAATCACAGGGATGGCCACAAAGATATTTTATTAACGTGTTCCTCTGACTGTTGGTTGATTTATTATCCTATAATGTGCCACTCTTTAATGAGGCAATTCATATTTTGTAATGTCTTTGGGCCACAGAGCCATCCCTGGCTAAGACAACTAGTCGATTTGACAGCTGAGACTTAAGAAGAAGATATTTTGTTGTAAAAAATATTCAAATGCTTCCCTCTCCAAATAAATAGGGAGAAGTGACACTTTACAAATGTTCATAATTCCTAAAGAAAAAGTTACATGTTATGCTCACGCTGTATCACTTTATAGTATAGATTTTTCAGAAGATGAAGTAAATGGCGGTGATTCCCCCTTCGAGTATTACAATATGTTATCCCTATGTTAAAACCCATTATGTTCATGTTTCTTCTCTAAATTAATGCAATCATATATGCTAGAAATATTTCATACTTTCTCACAGATTCACTTGTATTGACTTATTAATGCATGTTCCTGTATGGATTATTGAGATTATATCTTTAAAATTGCACTAAATGAATAATGGCATTTAGTCTCTCTTTGGTCCATTATATCTACCCATAACTCAAATAAGTGTAGAAATTATTAATTCTTTAAGCTCTATGTGTTAAAGGTAGAATTCCTGATGCTTTCAGCTCTATGTGATGACTTTCTCTTTCTTCTTATCCTCTCTCATTTATCTATGAAATATTATTGAACTATAATTCCTTGAACTACTCGACCTCCACTATTTATGCACATATTTATGTGAATTGCATATGTGAAGAAGTGCCAAGAAATACATGACTTATACCTTTGGATGAATGAACCAACCCATTCCTTTATATATATATATAATATATATTATATATATATATATATATTAATATATATATTATATATATATATATATTGTGATGTCTCCACTTTCTTGAGAATCATTTGAGACACACAAAATCTAGATGTGCCCAAGCACTGATCTTGTAAGAAATCCAAGGTTGTCTCTAGGAAAGACAATAATAATGAAGAAAAATGATCAAGCAAGTTGTATAATTCTCGAGAATCTCCATAATGCAGACCTAGAGAAAGTTGGAGATCTAAAATTTTCCAAGGAGGTTTGGGATAGATTACATATGTTATATGGAGCTAGTAGATCCAATAGTAATGAAGAGGTTTAGAAGTGTAGCAATAAGAAGAAGAAGAACGAAGCTCTAGTTGAACCAACTTTGCAACACGACAACAAATCTGAAGGTATAAGCTGTAATGATTTACTTTTGAGTTATATATTTTTTTATAGAAATGGCGATAATAATTAAGATATAATTAGTTAATTAGAAAATGGTCATAGTTTCATGCTCCTTAAAGTTGAATATGAATCTACCATGGTGTTTATTGAAGAAATTTCTGATGAAGTTGGTACACTAACAGATGCATGCAAAGAGCATGATAAGGTACTATAGATCCGTGATTAAAAATAGAAGAATCTTAATGAGGAGATCACTACTTTGAGGACACAGTTGGAAGAATAAAAAGAAATTTAAGAAGTCAATTGAAGTAAGAAAAAATAAAATAAGGACTATGTTGAATCACTTGAATATGTGATTGTAAAATTGAGAAAGCAGCCTGAAGCAAAGGACCAACAATTGGAGCAAGCAAAGAGCACCATAACAGTGGACAAATCTGGCTTTAGATTTCAAAAAGCAGAGAGAAATTCACATCTAAGAAAGAATAAAAAGAAAAAACAAAGAATCTTGTAGAAAATAATGTGACTAACCACCACCAACAACAAGGAAGAGAACCAAGAGGAGCTTTCACATCTATTCGCTCCTAGGGTTGTGAGTACTAGTTTGCAGAGGAGTCATCAAAACTCCTTTTCCCCCTTAATGGATGAAATCAAGTGTTTTTCTTGTCACAACTTTGGACATGTGGATGCTACTTATAGGAGGAGAATGCACACTTCTATGTGGCAGTTTGATCAGCCAAGTAGAGGACCCACCTTTAGGTATACAAGTTCATTTAATGGCTATTGTGTTTCTTGTAACTTGTTTGGACACAAGGCTATTTGTTGTAGATCTATCATGAGGAGATGGAAATAAGGCATGAGAAACAAAATATTATATCCTTTGGCTACATATGTTGGTCATATAGAGTGTTATGTGTGTCATAATTTTAGGGAAATGGCCAAGGATTGTAAGATACCTAGATGTTTGAGGTATTTAGGAAACAAACAACAGACAAAGGAGAATGCACAACCAAGGAACCAACAAGGAATCGTGTGGAAGAAGGAGGAGTAAAAGCAGCTAGGAAGGTGTGGCATTGCAAATTTTCATGTGATGATGATGATATGTGGTACATTTATAGCAAATTCTCACACCATATGTTAGGAGATAGGAGGAAATTTCACTTCCTAAAGAGAACCAAGGCTAATCATGTTGTTTTTGAAGGAAATGAAACAACAAGAGTTTTGGGAAGTGGAAAAGAAAATCTTGGTGAGAAGAGGACCAATGTGGATGATGTGTGGCTCATTGAAGGCCTAAATCATAACAGTTTGAATGTGAGCCAAATAGTTGATGGAGGCAAGGAAGTGGTTTTCAACTCCAAAGGTTGCATCATCCAAAAAGAAGGATCAAAGAGAGCTTTTCCAAGGGAGTCAACACAACGGATAATGTGTATGTGTTGAAGGGAAGAGTGAGATGAAAGAATAGACCCAAGGAATACTCTTCCTTATTGGATTCTGAGTAGGAGAGATCAACCCCTGTTGAAGTCCATTATTGCATGTTAGATCTACTTGACTATTAGGCCCCTATAATACTAGTGATTCCCCAATTAATATTGTCATTGTATCCCTTATTGTTATTATTGTGCCCCTATTGTCCCCATATTGTTATTAGTATGCCCCATAGAAACCCACTATTATTATTATTTTGCCCTTATGTTATTACTATTATGTCGACTTGATTATATTATGAACCCTTAGACTCCTATATATAGAAGGGAGGTTTAGTCATTTGTATCATCCAAGAATTGTTCATTTGTGTAATGTAAAGGAGGTTGCCCCCTCGAAGAGGATAAATTATAAGGCATTGGTTTATCTTTTCTATCTTTTTGTGAGCTGGTTTCCTAACATTTGGTATCAGAGCTTTGGATTCTAGGGTTTTGCTGCTCCAAACAGGTCATCATGGCATTTTCGCTATAAATTTTTTCTGCGACATTTTAGAAGCTACAAAAAAACCCATTTGAGCTGAAATCGTTTTGAACTTCAGGTCCAAATTTTAGAGCTTGTATTGCTATATTTGTGGAGATACGATATGAGAAAGTTAGGGTTTTTGCAGACTCTCGAATTACATTCCAAACAGGTGACCTAGGGAAAATTGTCATAACTTTTTTTTTGAGGATCAGATTGAAATTTCGTAAGAATTTTCAGAAAGAGTACGATTTGTAGTTTTTTATATATCAATTTCAGGTACTAAGATCGAAACAATGATATGTGGCATGTCATACAAGTCTGTTCTACTGAATTATTTTATAATCAGGTCACCGTGGGAGATTTGGCATAACCATTCCTTGGAGAATCCAATATTGATCAGACTTGTGGGGTTAGAAAGAGGACTCAAAGGGCTACTGCAAGATGCAATTTTAGATATTTTAGATCTGCAGTTATAAAGGTACGACATCTTCAATATCGAGCTCTTACAAAGTGAAAAGAAAGGTGTGTAGTTTTTTTAAAATTTTGCATAAGATTGGCTTGAAAAATTAGTTTGAAGGAATTAAAAGGGAATAGTGAAGAATTATTAGCATTAATTAATTCCCCAAAGAAAGAAAATGGAAACACCTAGTAAGAAACCTGAAATATCTAGCATGACTCGTGAAGAAGAGGAAGAAATGCAACATGATATATCAAAAGTACAAGACCAAGTACAACAAATTTCACTCTCACTAACGGTAAATGAAGCCAAGATGAATGGCGTGGAAGCTAATATGAATGGCATGCAAGTTAAGATGGAAGCTAAGATGGATGGTGTGGAAGCTAAGATGGATGGCATGGAAGCTAAGATGAATGGCATAGATGCTATGATGAACAACATGGACGATAAGATGGAAGAATTGAAGATAAATTTGAATAAGTTGCTACAAGAAATGGTCGCTAATGGTGAAAGGGTAGTAAATGAATCTGATGATGAGAACAAAAGAAATTTTAATCATGATTTCATAGACTCTAATGTTGGATTGAAGATCCACAATGTTCCAAAAATCGATATGAGGAAGTTTGATGGCAAGGATCCCGGAACATGGATACTATAGATGGAGCAATGTTTTGATATCCATAATGTGCAAAACACACAATAGGTATGTATTTCAACTTTATATTTGGAACCAAATAAGTTTTTATGGTATCGATGGCTTTGCTCTCATAAAAAAATTGTCACTTGGGAAATTTTTACGGAAGAAATGATAGCACATTATG
>APFE031300902.1:34482-142509 GCA_000404065.3 Pinus taeda
TATTGCTGGAGAGGATCCTACCAACCATGTTCGATCCTTCCACATGTGGTGTTCGTCCAACTCCATAACCGATGACTCCATTCCTATTCAGCTCTTCCAATGCACACTCACTAGGGGCACTGCAAAATCGTATGTAGACCAACCCTCCACCTATCATTTCGTTTTCGCGATGCTTGATAAAGCGTTTCTTTCATATTTCTAGTTACCTCTCCAGTACGACACTAGTACTGAGTTATTGACCACATTTCGTCAATCCTTCGCCACTCGCCTTTCCGACCATGTTCAAGAGTGGTGTCGAAGGAGGAGCACATGTCATGCCCTGTCTTTCAAAGACCATATCTATCTTGATTGGTTTCTTGAGAGACTTTTATCCCCCATCAAGAAAGATGTCACATCCCATTTTTTTCAGACTGAGGAAGAAGCTCTCCGAACCACTTTGAGATATGATCTGATTTATGCACAATCCAACTATGTCTATATCGTCAATCTAGACCTCCCTCACCTTGGAAGTGTCAATGCACTAGGGGCATCCCACGCTACCGACGATATCGTTGGATCCCTTTCACACTCTTCACCATACATTGAGCAAATTTATGGCTACTCGTAGGGGGGCACTAGTTCCTCCAACATTTATTCCCCTATTGCTAGTAACATGTTTCCTAGACCCCAACCCGTCTACCAAAATGTTGGTCCTTCTTATGCATAGTTGAGCACTCTAGCCCCTCAAGCATTAGCGCCACAACATCCCATGCATCCTGAGCTCCAACAACCATTTCTTCCTCAGGGCCAGGTGTTTGCACAACAGAGTGATACCAATCCCCAAAATTTGAAGAAAAAAAATAAGGGGAAGGGTAACAAGGGTAACCAAGGTAACTAAGGTAACCAGCCTAGTGAACCCCATGGGACCCAACCTAACACCAACAACCAAAAACAGGGTGACCAACCATGCATAACAAGGCTATTCGTATGAATAAGCCTTGTTCATGTTGTGGTGTACATTGCCACTATACACATGAGTGTCCTCTTTTACCCAAGATGAGCCAAATGTGGGAAGTTCAAGTATCTTTTCGAGGTCAACAATCACCTCAGGATCCTATGCCACCTCAACCGATTGTGATCATAAATCCATTCCCTCAGCAAGGATTTGTTGCTGCTCAACCTCTACCAGGTCAAGCAACCCATCTCCCCCAACCTTCTAGTCCCGATGACTACCAGATCCTCATGATGGATTATGATGAGGTCAATACCTCTAATCAACAGCTAGCTCCTTAACACTCTGTTGTTACCATCTCAGTTGAGTCATCTAGATCCACCCACCCAAGACCTCCTCTGTTAGTGGGTGCCTCTCCTATGTTACCACCAGCAACTGTTCCTCCAGGTCTTAACCATCCAGGAGTTATTCCATGGTACATTTCCCTGCAGGACACATACCTCTCTTGTTTCCTCCTCTGGGAACCTTTTTTGTCTTGGTCATGGCTTCACTGGTCCTTCCTAACATGACTTTGGAGATCCTAGTATGGTACACTGATCCCCCAATGAGCACTCCCATGGTCAGCTAAGACCTTATCATGCTTTGAACCTAGTTCAATCAGTTCCTACGACCCCTTCCACTGCTTTAGTTCCATCACAACCTCAATAGGAATCCGCTCTTGTTGCGAAAGCATCGAAAGGGGGGTAAAAGCTAAGAGGAAAGAACTTATGGACAAGGCTCCCCAAGCACCTCCAATCCCTAAGGCCTGAAAGCCGTCACATTCTTGTGGTTTATGTGAAGTTGTTGGGCATACCACCAATAATTGTCTTGAACTTCCTTGACTCAAACCTTTGGTTCATGAGGTGTTCCCTGAGTCAAGTATCCAGGAATCCCATGTTAACTTTCCAGGCCCACCCAAGAAACTCAAAATGCCATGCACAAAAAACCCTTGTGCCTGTGTGATCATCATGGTCAATGTTCCCATTATTTCCCTCATCTCAATGAATTTTGCAATTTCCTTAGAGCGATTCGTGAATATGAGGCCACTCGTAGTGGATCATCTACTCCTCTATCTATGGATTTTGGTACCACTAGTCAACCAGAACAGGGAGACTCTGGCCCCACTATTGTGATCCCTCTCCCTGATGTCAAGATGACAGACACAACAGTCCATATCCTTTACTTGTTGTCATCCTTGAGTTCCTCATAGAGAAACCTTTCAGAGGTTGCTGTGCACGTTTATATCGACCCTCCTTTAATAGAATCTTAGGTCTCAACATCAGTAGACCCTCTGTCTACTAGCTCGTCGTCTACCATTCAAGATGATGCGTATGTGAACCTTATTTCTTAGGTTGATACACTAGGTAATTCCACAGTGTCCTGTAGTTAGTCTTCCTCTCGTCTACCCATCTCCTAGCTTGATGAGGAGACCATGGAAGCTATGTCTACCCTTGACTACCCTTACCCTTAAGTAAGGGGGCATTTCTTTAGAGGACTTTGAAGGCCATTCCATTCCTAATTCTTTTAATGCACTCTACCTTAAGAAATTTTTCTCATAGAACATCCCTTTCATTTGTGTGGCTTTATTTCTGCAATGAAGTTAGGTAGATTTTATCATCTCATCAGTTGTCTTTTTCACCTTTCAGATGGATCCATCATCCAAACTGTATATCGGTCATGCTAATAGTGCAAGTCACTTCTCCTGAAATCTAGCCTTAGTAGCTTGGGCCATTTTTACCCCTTTGCATACGTTAGTCCTTTCAAATAGTGTGTGGATTGGATCTTCACCAATAATCAGGCCAAATATGATGCAGTGATAGGTTTGTTAGTCGATGCCCTTGCTTATCACATCCTTCATCTTCATGTTCATTTAGATTCCTTGCTACTTGTCATGCAATTGAATGGTGTGTATCATGTGCATAACCAAGTCCTATTTAGAAAATATCTACAAGTGAATTTATTGGTGTGTGAATTTGAGACCATTACTTTCGTTCATGTGCCTAGAGCCCAAAATCACTATGTAGATACCATTGCAAGCAACATTCTAGAATAGCATTTATTACATGTATACCATAGAAGATAACCACACAAATGGCGAATCATCATCGTCATACAAAATACATAATCATATTATGTATCATATAAGTGTTTGGAGCCCTTAACTCTAAATACATCCAGTACGCCCATAACATACTGGGGGCCACATAGGCCCCTACATCTCCTTGTCATCCTTTGGAGGATTTCGTGCCAACTTGAGCTAAGATGCTTGAATCCCATTTTCGATTACTCAGAACATAATGGCACTCCACAAACTCCTCCCGCTAGGGGGCATCATTCCCATCTTTGCATCCAAGATCAATATCCCATGCTTGAGGGCATGATGTTTTTCCCCTAGCCATCTTCTCACATAAGTCTTGGCCCAGATCCCACTGGATCTAGGTATGGTTGATTATCCTCCCATTACTTGGATAGTTTGTCCTACCGACCTCTCCGGCGAGCCATATGCACATCGCATATCGTAAAAATTTGATACCACATCTTCAAATATTCTACTCTATGTCCACATAGTCCCCATGTTTGACTTCGTGGGTGAGAATGCTTCTAGACCTCCTCTAGTAGTTTATTCTTGTTTTCCTCTTCCCTTAATTCTTCACCAGGAACCATCGTTCCAAGAAGCATTAAGGCCATATTTAGACAAGTAAGGCCACTTTCCTAAAAGTTGTAGATCTTGATTCCAATGGTCGGTTTGTCTGCTACAATCTCCACAAGATTTAGGGCCTTTTCCTCCTCTCCAAATTCACCACAGCTCACTTAGAAAATGAATCCAAATTGGAGGGAAAATGTCCTTTCATAGAAATATCCCAAATTTTTCTATTGCCCATTGTGACTAGACCATAGCTTAGTTTGATGAACTGTTAGAACCATTGGAAATATCTCATCGATCTCTAAAATGGGTCTTCCTTAGTTTTGATGATTTGACACTTCACCAGGAAACCATTTTTCCAAGAAAGGTCACTTCGTCACCCCTCAAAATCGACTTTCGTCACAAAGAGACACTTGTAATTTACGGTCAACATCCTCTAAATACTTGTCATACCATATATCGATTTCTTCGTGAGTAACCATCATTTACTCATGTTTTCATGGTCCCCACTGGGCCTCATCTGTATGGTAGCATCATCGAGTCACCCTTGCATTCTTGGAGTCTATTTCATGTCCCATCATCTCATGTCACAATATTTCATCCATATTTGCATACCATTCATCATGTGTTGCCCATTTTGGCCTCTAGTCATACTGTCCCCATCCCCTTCGGAGTTGAGTCAGTTGTTGTGAGTTCAACCATGCACTTTATGCTCTAACAAGGGTAGTTGTCTGTTTGTCCCTCAGTCTCATTTCCCCATTATCCCTGGTGTCAGTCCATGAGTCACATTACTATTTTCCCTTATGCTTTAGTGGAGGATCCTCATTTCCTCATCTATCGCGGGCTCTATTATATCGACATCAGCTCATTTATTCTAGAAGAATGACCTAGAGGGCATTGTATCTTTGTTCCAGCTTCCATTCTTGTTTGGCACCTTGGATCGATCAGAGGGTCCCATTATTTCCCTTTGACTTGATCGTTTCATTTTTGTCGCCTATATACTTGATGGTCCAATGATGCAACAAAATATACCAATGATTCTTTGGGATGTGTCAGATGTTTTCAAACCTCATGAGGGGGTGGCCCTTCGGGTAGCCCTCCACATGATCGGATGCATACCTAGTATGCTATAGCATCTGATGCAGTTCCACTAAGTTGATGGGTTCAGTTCCTATCGATCACAGTCTCCATATCATGCACGTCTCCTTAAGATAACTCGTTCAATTTTGTAGAGCCCTTCCCTATTCAACAGGGCTTCTTCGGTTGTTCTACCCTCCCTCCCACCCATTTCTTGAGGGATGTGGCTTTGTATCTCATGTACTCAAATATTATTGTATTCAGGCCTGGCTCATGTTTTTACCAAGTGCATTATGTATATGGGATACATTGTATTATTTTCTGGCTCTGTTATGCCAGCATGTCATGTACCATTCAGCATGTATTTTGTTGCTCTGTTTCATATTTCCGGGTGAACCATTATTTTTGTAATAAGTTATCTCAGCGGGTATGGGTATGACTCCCCCACCTCATTGAGGTCCAATACCACAACATAAAAGGAGACATGCATTAGTCTCGCCCCCTTTGTCACCATCCTCTCTCAGATTCAGCTTCATTAGTCTCTCTCTCTCTCTCCTTGACTCCCTTGTGTTGTCTAAGTGATTGTGTATTTACAACATACTCCGGTCATACATTTTTCTCCTAACACTCATGCGTTGGGGGGCGATCTATTATCACCAAAAAAATGATCATCTAGCCTAATTTACTATATGGATCAAAGAACACCATGTAAATCCAATTTTACCATAGTAACATTGCTTTCACTATGAGAAATTACCTAATAAACCACCTTTATTAAGTAATTTATAGTTAAACCCATGAAGAATAATTAAATAAATCACTATTTATTTGATTTTCTTCTAGGAATAGTTAATTAAACAACTGTTTTATTATTATTCCTTGTTAATTTGACCTAATCATGAAAAATAAACATATAAATCATTATTTGTCTTATTTTTCTCTAAGAATAATTAATTAATCACTAATTAATTATTATTCTTTGTCAAATTTGACTAAGTCCCTTAGGAATAATTAAATAGATCATTATTTGTTTATTATTCCTTAACTAATTCCTTGAGATGGTCAATAAATCATTTATTTATTTATCATTTCTAAAAAAAATTTAAATACTTTTTCCTCCTAAACAAATATAATAAAATATTCCAATTGGTAATTCCAAGAATGAGATGAATAATATTTTATTATTGCTCATTATTCGAGGATAACTCAATATTTTGTTATAAATAGGAGGGTTTTCCATTCATTATTCACTTTTGATTATTTTCATTGTTGCACTGACTGTTGTAACTCTGATTATTTTCATTGTCACACACCATGTTTTTACTAGGTTTATGCATTATAGAGGGGACACTCTACAGAAGCTAAAAACGTTTGAGGATAGCCAAGAACCCAGCTGATAGAGGGGCACTGGTATCATTTATCTGTTCTCCTCATAGGTGTTATTATAAAATTATTCTTTACATATCTAGTTTCCATTGGATGTTTTGGCTTTATTACTCTTTATTTCACTGTTTAACTATGAATGCAACATAGATCAGAATTTTGGCAGGTTTTGTTTCTATTAATAGCTGCAGGTCTACAATGTTTAGTAGTCATTTCTATTGTTTATATTGTTTGTCATCAACAATATTAAGTGGGTTCTTTTCATACATCATTAAGAATAAAACACTACAACACCCTTGTTTATGTAAAGTTTGCGTCAGTTTTGAGATCCAACCATGGTTTGCGGACCATGGGATTGTTTGTAAAAGGATATAAATAGGTGTGTCTTAGAGAGTCTAAGGCATAATTGGAGAGGTAAGAGGTCAATAGAAGAGAAGTGATAGTGCAGAGAAGTGGGTCAGATAGGAGAGAAAGGCTCTCCAACTGAGTGCACAGAGGCTTAGGTAGAGTCCGCAACTGTGTGCACGAACCCCTGCAGCTGAGTGCACAGGGTAGTTTTGAGTCTGTAAAGCTGAATTGAAGATAAATAAAGAAAGTTACTAAAGAAATATTGTGTATATATATTTATCTTTGTTTACTTTTGTTTACGATATATGTTGTCGATAAATAATGTGTTTATGAAATATTGACCTAATGATGCACAATTCTCTTGAATAAGTCTTAATAAATGTACGCAATGCATGTTAAGTACTTTCGCAAAGACTGAGATTAATTCTATTATGATAACTAAATAACTTAAGTAGATATGCTCAAACACTAATTTAGGATTGTTCTCTAATGCGCTTAAGTGGATGAATCAATTGTTAAGGGTCCACAAAGGCTGATCATAAACCTTCGCGAAGGTCTAAAGGTTGTTTCAGTAGAGTTGAAGTACCGAGTTGTAAGGGCTTATCGATCTGCGTGAAGGAAAAATCTAAGGTGCTAAAAGAAATCACACTTGTCTCTGGATGTAGAAACTTGACTCTTACATCCCCCCATACTACTTCAGGTGAGAATGTAGCCTCTGCTATGCAGGTTGTTACCGAAAGGGCTAGTAGTGTAGGGATTTGTTGGTTGTTGTAACTAAATCTGATGTTGGGTTAGGACCCCCTAAACCAAAAAATGGTTCCTTTGTCGGGAACATGATATGATTGAAAGAGATGTGTGATGTCACATCACTGGAAATCGACTAAGAAATAAATTGAAAAGTGGCTGGATAGAAAAGTTAACGAATTCGTGGCCTAGGAAAATAGGAATCCGCACCTGTCAAAGGAGCAGTGTTTGGATAGGCATTTGTACATGGAGATACATGATTTTTTCTTTTGCACCTTCCTGATCGAACTATACGAGTGGTTAGCTAAATTGGCAGACGGTCAAGGGAGGTGGAATCTTGACGTTCCAATAGTGTGGACTCTAGAACTAGTACGACGATTAGATGCCTCTGAAGACAAGATCACTTGGGCTATTGATCATTAGCTTGATCAAATTCTGGAAGGATTTGTTACAGAGTTTGCAGTTGATACCTCAGTTAGCTAAAACAAAGTGGAGTGACGGGTTTTCAAAGGACCACGAGGTAAGTATTTAAGATATTTGAATACTTGGATTAAAATTTTGTTGTGTTAAAAATGAGTTATGTCATTGCCTTGATGTTTGGAGCTATGCAAAGTGGAAGACTCTTTAGAAATCGTGAAGGATCAGGACCGAAGTATAGTCCATTAATTGGACCTCCTTTGAGTGACGACGAAAGGGCAGAACAAACTCCACCGTGAAGTGCTATTCAACTAATAACATAGGGTTTTCTATGAACACATTAGCCATCCACTCCACCTCCACCTCTACCTCCACCGCATACACCTTCGCCCACACCTCCACCACCACCACCACCACCATCATTCAACATGTCGAACACAACGAAGTTGCTGATTTTCAAGGGCATAGGTAGTGAAGATACAAAGTAGTTTTGGTTTGCTATGAATGCTATGTGGACAACGCAACAAATTACTAATGACAATATAAACAAGGCACAATTGGTTATTGCTCTGCAGGATCACGCACTGACTTGGTAAATTAAATATTGTTCTGATATTCCTCTGGCATCATTAGCAGATACTAAGGATACTTTAAACAAGGAATTCAGTAAGCCTAAGTGTGACTCGTAATCAGTAGTTGGATTTAAAGAAATCATGATTAGGGATGATGAGACACCTTGGGAATTAGATCAAAGGTTGAAATGTGTGATTCAAGAAGCTAACATGCGGTTCGCAGATGGTCATCATCGCGAGTGGTTTATAACTTTGCTTTTGCCCCACCCGAGGATTGATTTTTCCACAACAGAAGATAGGAACCCAAGCAGAAGCCTTGGAAATCACGACGAGGTTGCATGAAACACCCATTGAGGATGTGACCTTGGGGGTACAATAGATTCACTCTCAGTTATAGAGCCTCTACTTGGAATTGCAGAGCTTGAAGAAAGACAAGGAGACTAAACTAGAGGTGCACGCGGAAGTCTGGTGTCTGAAGTGCAAGAGCTAGGGGCATGATAAAGACCATTGACCCATATTCATGGATTATATTACAGGAGGGGGACCAATTCCCCTAAGACTAGAAGCTCTAGTAGGACCGAGTGTGGGGGCTACGCTATGGTGCACTATTTGTCAGGTTACTGATAATTTCCATTTTCTTGAAAAGTTCGTCCAGACACCACAACAGTTGTTCTGTACGTTTTTCAAATCAGTGGACCACGATGAGTGCCTCTTTCACGGCTATGAGCTAACGATGGAGACAACACCTACATATCGTATGGAAGTAGAAACTTGACCTCCAGAGAAGGGCTTTGGAGGAGTGCATGGAGGATATGAGGAATGAGGATGAGGCTGAGGATGAGGAGGATCTCGTAGAGGCTAGGATCAGGTTATCTATTACAAATGCGGAGCACTAGGGAACTTGCATGAGAGTGTCAAAATCATACACGCTTGCCATGTAAATTGTAGTTAATTTAACCACATTGTAGAAAAATGCCCGGTGTCGACAGATAATATGAAGGAGAAGAAGGCACATCCTCAATAACCTATGCAGAACTTACATATGATGAGAGATGAGCCTTGTAAAGAGGATTAGAGCAGGAATATAGTGCTGAGAAGTGGAATAACAATTTGCGATGATAAAGGAAAACAACCTGAAGAGGACAGATGGGTCTGCAAGGCCCCGGAGAAGGAAGTGGGTTTTGATCTGGTGCGTGCTAAGGAAAGTTTTATGGAAGCCAAGAAGAGCTTCATTGAGACCTCCACCTTAGGAAGCCATAACAAACTGCAAGAAACCAGCGCGTCTATAGAGGTTGATCCCTCTGTCCTTACCACATTCTTAGAGACCTGCATGAAACTGTTGCACGATAGCAAAGTTGTGAAAGGCCTATAGGAGTTAATAAACAAATGCACCAACAAAGAGAACGTCATTGATGAACACATAGTCAGAAATATTGGCAAACATAAGGCAAGAACAGGGCGCGAGATGAGGCTAACCATGCAAATAGCCGATTATGAGATGGACCAGGTCATCTTCGATCTAGGATTCAATGAGAACGTACTACCAAACAAAACATGGGAAAGAATGGGGAGACCTATGCTGCAGTGGTCTGTGATCCAACTCAAAATGGAGAACTAGTAGAAGATCATCCCTATGGGATGACCATATGGAGTAGCTGTTGCTATCGAAGGTGCGAGCGTGATGGCTAACTTTGAGGTGATAGAGATTGTTGATGATAGTAATCCATACCCTACGCTCTTGGGAATTGACTGGGCCATTGACATGAATGGGGTCATCAATTTGAAGAGAGGACAATGTCGCTTGAAAGGAAATCACTTCGGATCATAGCACTGTTGGACCTTGCAGAAGGGGCACGCTACACTGAACCAGTTCGCGACTACGAAGAAATTGATGATGAATTGGATTAGATCTACAAAATAATAGTGTGAAACTAGGACTGGATCAATCCAATGGTATATGGATGGATTGCATGGGATCGGGAGAGTTCCCGCACCTCTGATTTAGATGAAGAATTGGAACATTGGCGAGTTAATTTGCATGAAGTATCTACACTGCGCTATAATATGATGATAAAATCCCTGCGCTGTGTTTCTTCGGAGGTAAGGAACTTACCTTATCATGATGGTTTAACTAACATGGATAAGTTTTTGGATTCATTTGAGCGTGAAATCCATGAGGATCACCACTTTTGAGCATTATATTTGGCATTGTGTGCTATGCCCGCATGATGGTGGGGTATGCACAAGGATAACTTTGATGGATGGCGGGATTATAGAAGAATGATGAGGTTACAGTTTGGGTGCCCTAACACTATATTGATTAAGAAATATAGCGGGAAGGATGATCCACATGATTAACTAGCAAAATGGACTAAAGCGTGGGGGACAGAACCACAGTCGAAGTGGGTACATATATTCTGCCATACTTTGGACACAATTCCCATGAACTAGTATATGGAAACGAAGCTCCATGATGGCACTGCGGAGTGGGATATTTTGAGGGAAGGGTTTTTGTTGACCTCTAGTTTTAAATACGGCTTTGTTAGTATCATTGAAGCCCTATAGGATATTAAGGTAGTTATCTTCAGAATTCTGCAAGAACCTATGGAGTGGGTCCAACCAGACTGGAGTACCTAGCTACACCATGTGCTGGAATGCTATAATGTGACAGTTGAAGAGGAGGATGATGATCCAAGAAATATTAATATTTGAGAGGAAGAAGGGCATTGTGAAATCGAGGGCCCACAAATAGACAACTTGAACAACATCGTGCCATTGAAGACAAAGCAAGTAAACATTTGGATTGAAGAAGAACCAAAGTTTGCCAAGATTGGAGATTAATGGGACGACACTACTCTAGATAATGTTGTTGAGTTACTCTATGAATATCGACATCTATTCCCCGCCAAGTTTTGGACTTCAAGGGCATAATTTACAATTTAGGCGTTATGAAGATTACTTTGAAGTCGGATGTGAAGTCTATTAAAAAAAAACCATATCGCCTTAATCATAAATATAAGGAAATGGTTCACCAGGAGTTAGATAAGATTCTAGAAGTAGGCATCATAGAACCCGTTGAAGAATCTGATTGGGTGAGCCTGATGGTGGTTCAGGAGAAGAAGCAGAAGGGTGAGATAGGGATTTGCATACATCTGTGAAATCTTAATGATGCGTGTGTCCATGATCCCTTTCTGACATCATTTACAAATGAAGTATTAGATAATGTTGGAGGGTAGGAGGCCTACTTGTTCACTGATGGGTTTTTTGGGTATCATCAGATCAAGATCGCGCCTAAGGATAGGAGAAAAATGACCTTAACAACAGAATGGGTTTGTTTTCAATACACTATGATGCCATTTGGACTCAAAAATGCGCCTGCAATATTTTCTCACATGGTCATCATGACGTTCAAGTAGTTCATTCATAAATTCTTGGAATGTACTTTGATGACTAGACGGTGTTTGGATTGGTAAAGCCCCATGTAGTGAGTTTGGGCCTGATGTTGGATACGTGTCGTAGATATCAGATCATGCTAAATTTGAAGAAATGTTTATTCTATGTTCTCTTTGGAATTTTGATGGGTCATGTGGTGTGAAAGCAAGGGCTGATGGTGGATCTTGCCAAGATTATGGTGATAGTGAAATTGGAGGCCCCAAGAAGTGTTAAGCAGCTGCATGCGATGCTAGGACATACAGGATATTACAAAAAAATTATCAAAGCATATGTGCATATGCTCAGATTACCGTGCCTATGGAGAAACTATTGAAGAAGGATGCGACATTCTGTTGGGATGAAGAATGTCAGCGCAACTTAGATGTCTTGAAAGAAAAGATGGTCACCGCACAGATCTTGGTATTCCTGGATTGGAAGAAGGAATTTCATGTACATGTGGATGCCTCTTGCATTGTGTTGGGTGAAGAGATAAAACAAGCCGGTGAAGGAGAAATGGACCATCCTATAGCCTTCGCGAGTAGGAAATTATCGAAGGTTGAGAATAATTACTCAAATATTGAGCACGAAGGGTTGGCCATGGTGCACGCGCTACAGAAGTTTAGGC
This sequence comes from Pinus taeda, assembly GCA_000404065.3. NCBI lineage: Eukaryota > Viridiplantae > Streptophyta > Pinopsida > Pinales > Pinaceae > Pinus > Pinus taeda. Next base: position 46,695 of record APFE031300902.1, read on the forward strand.
ATTATCTGTTAGGAGGGCATTTCAAAATGCACATAGATCATTCTTCCTTGAAATACCTAGTCAATAAGCCTGTGTTGGGGGGGAATATCTACAGATGGTTGTTATTATTCCATGAGTATGACTTTGAGGTATTTGTGAGGCCAAGGAGGTTGAATGCATAACCTGACCATCTGTCATAGATCGAAACAGGAGAGGAACCTAATAATTTGTTTGAAGGGTTTCCAAATGTGTAGCTCTTCACGATGTGCATAACGAATAATCATTCTATAGATATTATTCACTTTTTGACTACAGGGATGGCAATGGAAGGGTATACAAGTCAGCAAAAGAAGGAACTAGTAGTATGCATGGTAGATTTCTCAGTTATTGCGAGACATCTGTATAAGATGGGTGCAGATGAAATATTGCAAAGATATGTGACAGATTTTGAGAGAGATAACATTATCATTGAATCTCATGGAGGGGCTAGGGAAGGACATTATGTAGGAAAGGCGACTGTGCAAAAGATTTTGCGGATAGGTATATGGTGGCCAAGGCTGCACAAGGATTCCAAAGCGTATTGTAAGGCATGCAATGCATGTCAGAGAATAGGCAGACCATCACGAAGAGATGAATTGCCATTACAACCTCAAGTATCATTATAACCATTTGAAAAATGGGTGATTGATTTTGTTGGGCTAATTTAGCCCCAGGGAAGAAGACAGGTGCATGCTATATCATCACCACGATGGAATATCTAACCAGATGGGAAGAGGCACAATCGGTTAAGGATTGCATAGGGGCTACAATAACAAAGTTTTTGTTTTAGTATGTCTTAACTAGATTTGGCTACTTGAAAGTATTGATGAGCAACAAAGTTACGCACTTTTTGAATGAAATGATCAGCACATTCACAGAAGAATTCGAGGTCTAGCATCAAAAGAGTACATTGTATCACCCACAGGCCAATGGAACTTTTGAAGCCTTGAAAAAGATTTTGGAATGCTCTGACAAATATATACAACATGTGGTGAAATGATTGGGATGTGTGCGTACTTACAGTACTATGGGTGTATAGGACTACTTGCAAGAAGCTAACATGACAAACGTCATTCAGATTGGTCTATGGTGTAGAAGCTGTAATGCCGATGGAGTATATTGTGCCTAGCCTATGCATAGCTTCTTTCACAGGTAGGGTGGATCGTGAAGCCCTGGAGGAATGGCTCGCGCAGCTAATGGAGCTTGAAGACAACTAATTCTTGGTAGGATTCCATCAACAAGTACAGAAGGAACGTGAAAAAGCATGGCACGATCATCACATCAAACTTCGCATGTTCAAGTTAAACGATCTTGTCTTGTTACATGATAGTAAATTCACTAATTTTCCGTGGAAATTTTAGATGCATTGACTAGGGCCATATATTATCAATGAAATTACAGATGAAGCTGCAATTCAACTCGTGAAGCTAAGTGGAGAACCTTTTCCAGGAAGAGTGAATGGGAGCCAATTGAAGCTTTATACAAGGGATCTTGCACAACGAATATATGGTGGCAGGACAGTCTTAGTGCTCTCGATAGTTGCAAAGGAGTGCGGGGCCATAAACTAAACTGCTAGGGTTGGAGGATTACATAGCAGGTGGGTTGCATGGAAAATGATAAAGTTGCTTCCTATGAAGTTGCACACAAAAAGATGCACCATGGAGGAAGGTTCTGCATAGTGCAACAGAAAAGTGACCATTGGAGTCACTATTCATGACTTGAAAGCTAGAAGATGGTTAAGAGGAGCAGGCTAGTGGCATTTAAGGAAAAAATCTTTGAAGATCTACTACCAAAACAACATTAATTGTCAGAATTTGGGGGGAATGGTTGGATTTGAATTCAAAACCCCTATAAATTTCGCATGACAGCCCAACAGAGAACAATTTGCGCCCTTAGAGTTGTTGTTGAAATTTGTTGTCTATCACTCATAAGCCAAGAATTTTGGGAGGAATTCTTCCCACACATAGACATTTCTTGTGAAGGAAATGAGTTGTTTATGGAGAGGATGACAGCTACCAACCCCACCGAAGCCTTGAGTTCAAAAGAAGCTATATTTGATGCTCCAGGACCTGAAGTATCTAGTGTTGAAGCTACGCTTGTAGTGCCCATAGTGCCAAGGCTACCAAGGCCAAAACAATCCATGGTGAAAGAAAAGCACCCTGAAGCAAAGAAAAAGTAGAAAAATCTAGTGCATGTATGTGCTTCCCTAAGGAAGCATACTGTGACACCAACACAGAAGAAAGATAAGGATCCAACAAAAGGTTAGTAAAAGGTTATAGACCTAGAGGCGGAAGAAGGCCAGGGGACGGAAGATATTGACGCTAAAGGCATGGAACCTATAACAAAGCTACATGGGTATATCCCTTTGAGAAAGGGAAAGGCGAAGATCACAAAGGACGTAGAGTCAGAGAAATTCACCATTTCCATGCCCCCGCTACCTGAGTAGGTTCCTTTTGAAGGTCTATGACTTGCGCGAATCCCACTATTGAAGCTGGAAGATTGGGACCTCACGGATCACGCTAAGTTTACACACTTAGCACCAGATAAATACATGGAGAGAGTTTATTACGAGTAAACAAATGTTACAACACTGGAAATGGAGGAATGGGTTTGCAGTGTTGATAAATAAGGATTGCTCAACTTGCTAAGGGTGCCACATTACCACCACACCCCCATTAACACAATTTGTGTACACTAGCTACTTACATTGGTGCATGATGGGTGCCTATGGCTAGGAGGGCCTATACCTATCACATATATGCTCATTCACAAGATTATGTACCTGCCATATGAAGGTCTGAACCTAGCCAAGGAGTTTGGCGGAAAGATGGGGGAGAAGGAGATTGCAGAAAGAATAAAGAAAGAGTACAAACTCATAAATAAGTCATGTAGGTACTTAATTTTATCCATCTTAGACCCACAATTCAATTGTCTACACAGATATTAGCGGGCAAGGTGATGAGGAAATGCCACACAGATGAATTTCCTACACTGGTAGTGTCCCTAACTGCACAGTGCACGAAGGGTGTACAGTTCAATTGGTCCAGATACCTCTGTCATGAGTTCCTCGCGAATTACTGAGAGGTCTAGGATGAAACCAAGCCATTTCACTACGCTTGGTTATTGCTGTCCATTGTGCTTGTCACGTGGGAATTATCAGAGAACAACTAGTTTCCTCTGCTTGAGGAAGGATTACTGAAGGCATCACAATTCACCTCCTTATGGGCTACCAAGGACACTGTGTGGATCACAGAGAGGAAAATATTTTGGGTCTTGATGGAAACAAGTCTTTGCATGGCCATTAACCATAATCTAAGTTTATCCCCAACCTTGTACACGTAGCTGTCAGGCTACACAACATTCAAGGCTGACTTCGACGGGGTGTATATCCAGGCGTGGAGGGATCCAATGCAGAAGTGGCATGACTTGCCATATTTGGTAATAGAAATGAATGTAAAATAAGTAGTAGCAAGATGGCCCACACAGTGGCGAGCCCCTTTAGATCTTGTTGTTGGGCCAAGCATGGGTACAAAGATTTCTACCACAAAGAAAAGGAGGGAGGCAACTATGCAGGGTGCGCAGAACCTGGTCGTGTAGAAAAAGAAGAATGCTCAAGAGAAGGCCCACATTGAGAAGGAACACACTGCTAAGGAGAAGGTAGAATAGGAGCAATGTGAGTCCTAGAATGGTGACAAGTCACCTTCACCAAAAACATAAAAAAAAGAGCTTACAAGACAAGGCGACATAGGCGAGGAAGGGTAGTGCACCCCGTTCATTTTCAAAAGGCATGATATAGAGTAGCAAGGTGGATCATGGAAGAAGCAGAAAGCTCATAAAACATAGGTTTATCCCATGGTGCTCTTAGAAAGTGATCTAGATGAGATCGACGATAAAGTGAGGGATGCCACAATAGAAGTACTGTAGCAATTGGAACAAGAGTACATGCAGACATTGGGAGGAGTTCAAAAGGATATCTGAGAGTTGCAGCTCCAAGAAACCAAGATCTAAGAAGATGTTGGGAAGGTGAGTAGTGCACAAGGCAGTTTGGTGTGGGTTAAAAGTACAACCGTAAACATAGTTCCGTGGCCATAGGATGCATGAGTCTTCCACTTGCCTGCAGATTCAATCCAAGCCGACACCAAGTAACAGTGCACCCTGCTTGAAAAGGCCCCAAATATGGGCCTAAACCTTGCCGCGATATCACTGGAATCATTGCATGCATTACTACATGGAGTCGTGGAAGAGCTTCACATCAGGGAACAACGAGCACTCAGTGATGTCAGTGAAATCAAAGTCAATAATCAACAGTTTTTCGTTGAAAAGATGTAGGTTCTGCAGAAGAAGGAGACACTCTAGGTGCACAGTTCATGACTGGAGTCAGAAGCCACGGAGGCATGCAGGAGAGTGCTTGAGCTTCATATCCCCAAGATGCATAGCCAGAAGCAAAGATAAGAAAAATAGCTACTAGTGTGCGTGAAGCCAAAACTGAGGTTAATCGAGTTCAATTTGAACTCAACATGAAGATCACCGAATTGCAATTAAAGTTGCATCCCATGACTTCGCTAGAGATTTGGGAGAAACGCAGAGCTATGATCAAGGAAGGGCTGGCCACTTTGGATGCCACAGTTGTAGACTGCACAAAATTATTTGAGCAAGTGATGGAGTTGGTATCAAATCTACAAGAGGATCCGAACCTGTAGATGTTGAATATGGAAATAATGGACCTACAATGGTAGTATGACGAAGTTAGGGCAACAACGCACTCCATCACACTAGCGCAATGTCTAGCTAAATTAAAGGAGGGCAAGAAACTCCTCGCAAAAGTAGAGGGAGCAGAGAAGAAGGAGGCCTTGCTAAAAGCTAGATTGCATCCATGGTTGGAAGAGGCTTATCAATTCACAACAACCATCTAAGACAAACTTAAAGGCTTGTAGCAGACACAACAAACAATGAGGATGGAAATAAAAGGACCAACTACAAAGAAGTTAGTCAAGGAATTGAAGTAGGTAACCACTTAGAGCACTGCCAAAGTCGTAGTAATTCAAGTGGAGCTAGGGGATCTTCACAACAAGATCGCAGTGCGAGTGGAGTGACTCGAGGGTGAGTCACGATCTTTGTGGTGGGGGCTTATTGGGATGGGGTCCCCTCGGTTAGTTTTGGGGTTAAAATAACCCAAGTTTTGATGTACTTTTTGTAAATAATGTAAAGTCTCCACGATTTGTGGATGTGGAATGCGTAGATGATTAGAATTCAAAGGGGTTTTAGCCCCTTGTTTATGTAAAGTTTGAGTCAGTTTTGAGATGCATGGGATTGTATGTAAAAGGTTATAAATAGGTGTGTCTTAGAGAATCTAAGGCATAATTGGAGAGGTAAGGGGTCAATAGAAGAGAGGTAATAGCACAAACAAGCTGGTCAGATATGAGAGAAAGTCTCTACAGCTGTGTGCATAGAGGCCTAGGTAGAGTCCACATCTGAGTGCACGGACCCTGCAGTTGAGTGCACAGGGTAGTTTTGAGTCTGTAAAGCTAAACTGAAGATAAATAAATAAAGTTACCGAAGAAATCCTTTATATATATGTTTATCTCTGTTTACTTCTCTTTATGATATATGTTGTGGATAAATAATGTGTTTATGAAATATTGATCTAATGATGCTTGATTTCCTTAAATAAGTCTTAATAAATGTATGCAATTTCACGAAGACTGAGATGAATTATATTATGATTACTAAATAAATTAATTAGATCTACATGAACACTAATTTAGGATTGTTCTTTGATGCACGTAAGTGGATAAATCAATTGTTAAGAGTCCACAAACACTGATCATAGACCTTCGCGAAGGTCTGAAGGTTGTTTCAGTAGAGTTGCAATATCGATTCCTAAGGGCTTATCAATTTGCAATAAGGCAGATCTAGGGCACTAGAAGACATCACACTAATCTCTGGATGTAGAAAATTGGTTCTTTCATCCCCCCATACTGCTCCAGATGAGACTACAGCCTCTGCTACGTAGGTTTTTCCAAAAGGGCCAATAGTGTAGAGATTTGTTGCTTGGCACAAATAACTCTGAACTGTGGTCAAGACCCCCTAAGACAACACTTTGTCATTCCCCTTTTTGGTTTCTGACTCAAAGTTAGAACATGCATCTGACTCAAAAGACTTTATCTCGACCACCAGTGACTGCTTGGCTTGACACTCACTTGTGTTGTAAGTGGGGCTCTTATGGAATTCACACCATTTCCCAATGTCCTTCTTTGTCTTCATGGTGTTTTTCTTTGCTTACAACTTCGACTGGTTTTCCTGAGTCACCCCGCCTTGGCTCTGTCCTTTGTTTTTTAGTTTGAGGGCATCTTCTCGATGCTTCAGATTCGTAGATCCAAAGTCTCGCTTATTCTCTTCAAATTTTTGCTTGATCTTGATAGTGTATCAATAGGTGGCGCCACGTGAGGAAATGTCTAGGAACTCCATATCATCTTGGATGTACTTGTGTAGATAGCTATGGTGCTTGAGTACCAAATTCTGCTCATAATCCTTGATACCCAGCTTTATGCGAAGGTTATGGAAAATATTTATGAACTTTGACAAATCTTGGTCCCTTCCCTGCCGCAACTTGGTCCACTTTATGTATTTATATTCATAAGTCCCAACAGGTTAATAGTGTCCCTTGATGGAGTCTTAGAAATAATTCCAAGTGAGTGCAGCTGAAAAAAATGAGGATTCCCTCTTGTCCTTTTGTTCACAGTAGGATTCCCACCAGTCCCTTACATGTGGAGAAACTTTGAGGAGTGCAAAAGTAATATTTTCTCAATTGGAAAATTCATGAACCGAAAAATATCCTTCCAACATATTTAACCATCTATCTATGGTGTCGGCATCTATTTGACCTTCAAATATGGGAATTTCAAAGTTATCTTGTACCTTAAAAGGAGTGGAACCTCTAGGATGGTTGTTGGATGAAGATGCGTCACCTATGGGTAGCCGACGAAGGATCTAGGAAAATTTATCCATCATTGTGCTCATTTGTTGCTCGAGGGATTCCTTGAGAAATATTTTGAACGGATCTCCTTCCCCCTTGTCTTTATTTTCTTTTGACATGGGAGGCCATTGGGGTTTGCGAGGCTGGTCTTGCAAAGGTTCAACTAGTTCAAGTCCTAACTTGTTATACCCTGACCTCGTTGGGGACATGCAAAGAAAAATAAAGAAGGAGTTGACTGCTCTGATACCACTAATCTATACTTATGCAAGAATTTAAAAAGATACATATATACACATAAAAACAAAGATGTAGTAGAAATAAACCTTGATTTCATTAATATCAAAGACCTTAAATATCCTTACATGTAAAATGGAAATAAACTAGCTCGAGTGATGGTAACTTACCTATGAGAAAAGATGTGGCATCCACATTCCTCTAAAATGCGTTCCAATGAGGCTCAAGGGAATTTTTATTATTGGGAAACAAGGGAAAACCCTAAAAAACCAAAACCCTAACCCCAGGAGATGAAATGACAAGTGTTTGTAGGCCCTGTTGGGGTTAGTTGGGAAACTAACTTCCTGGGCTTGTAACTGGGTCATATGATCTCCGTTTTGTGCATACGATACCTTGTTGGAAAGATCTCTCCGAGTACTACAATATTTGTTGTAGGTCCCTATCTATAGTTATGAACCTAATGTAGACATTAAAGGAACGCCGTTTAGGGGGTAAAAACAACTCTGGAAGTTGAACACCTGAAAAACTACTAAAAATAGTAAATGTTGCTATAATTAAGGAAAAAACAAAACTAAATGGAGGTCTAGGTAGATTAGGCGGGTGGACACCAATATCCACCTGACAGTCCTTCCCCCTTAGGAGGCAATGGTCCCCATTGCATTGAGTACCTCCATGAGATGGGGAAACTTCTGTTAAACTTGGTCCCTAATGAGGCACTTGCCTTGGTGGCGGAGTTGGCCCGCTTTGACAACCCAATATAGTTGTATCTTTTATTGGCGAGTGTTCTTGATATGTGTGTCCATGATGTAATTAATTGTGGCATGTTCCACACAATTTGGGTTGAGCTTTGAGTCTGTTATTTGTTTTACAATGTTTGATGTGTCTAAAAATGATGGAAAGTATGGCTGAAGGCGGTCTACATTGAACACTGGGTGCAGGCCAGGGAATGGGGGAATGTTGAGCTCTAAATAATTACCTCCCAAAATGTTGGTGATGATGTAATTCCCATATTGAAATGGTTAAATCTTCTGATGGGCTCTTGTTGCCAACCTAAAACTTATGTGGCACCCAATGTTCATCATATCACTACTTGTACTTGGCATTGGAATTCTCCATGATGTTATGAACCTGATGGCAGATGTTCTGGATGCGTTCAATAAATCTAGTTGCTTTATCAGTCTCAGATTGTACATGTGTGGATTCTGTCTATGTAGTCGCATGAGGCATGTTAACCATTAGAGGAAATTTTAGCCTAAAAGTGCCCATGAAATTTTCATGTACATATTATGTAAACCAATCAAAATCATTTAAATTTAAAAAGAGGTACATGTAAATATTTTGGAGGGAGGAAAAAAATTTATTTTTTTAATTGTATTTTTGGCTTATTTCCTTATAAGTTTCCTCAAATTTCAAGTGTAGACACTCATTGGATGCATAATTGAATTCCACATATAATGAGTACCCATTATACATACTTTTGAGAAGTCCCACATTGGTAAAAATTGAATATACATTTCCACACCTTCTTTTAATGCATCTATAATTTTTATCAATGTGGGTCTTCTCAAAAGTATGCATGATGGATACTCATTCGATGTGGAGTTTCATTACAAATCCAATGAGTGTCTATGCATGAAATTTGAGTAATATTATAAGAAGATTAGCCAAAAATGCAATTAAAAAAAGTAGTTTTCTTCTTTTCCCTCCAAAATTCATAACTCTTATTTTATTATTTTCATATTATTTAATATTTTTCCTTAGGAGGCCACTTTTTGGCTGAAATTTCCTCTAATGATCAATCAAACACAAATTTTGAAATCCCAGACCCACTTCAAAGTGATTGTGACCAATCGAGCTATAGAGAGCTTTGTTATAGTTTTGTTGCACATAACGAAGACTCTCATCCCAGGTTCATGGATGTTTGGAGTTTACATGCGTAGGATGTGTGCTCTATCATCCTGTTGAAAACCTTTGTCTCGCCACTAGTTTGGGGATGGAGTGCAATTGACTTGGTGAGCTTGGTTTCTAATAGGTTCCAGAGGCTTGACTAGAAGGTGCTCATAAACCTGCTATCTCGATATGATATAATGGTCTGCGAGATCCAAAAATGTACCCACACATGTTCAAACAAGAGTTTGGTAGTGTCCTCTACTGTGATACTCTCCTTGTAGGCTGCTAATACAACCATATTAGAAATTTTTTCCATGACCAAAAATACATAGTTATTACCATGCTTGGTATAAGGGAGGGCAGATAGATAGTCCATGGAGATGGATTCCTAGGGTTCGTTGGGAGTAGGCAGAGGAGTGTACATGCCTTGTTTCTTGATGGTTGGCTTGATGATGCCATAGGAAGTGTAGGATATGATATATTTTCTAACATCTTGTTAGAGTTTTGGACATTAAAAATGTTTCTATAGTGCGACCACAGTTTTATCCACACCAAAGTGTCCTGTGACCCGATTGTAGTGTTCCTCCCAAATCACCTTGGCACACTCACCGGAAGGAACACAAAGGTCGCCTAAGTAGCATAATAATGCATCTTGGAGGTGGAAATCTGGAAATTGATTTCCATTTAAATGAATTTGGTATGTGGTGGATAAATATGGATAAATTTTGTACAATTGTGGCCATCCATAGGTCTAGTGGCCACAAGAGTTGAGAATAGTAGTCAGTGTTGCAACTAGGGGCTAACTAAGGCAACATGAAATATGATTAGTTCTACAATTTTTGTATTTAATGTTCAAGTGGAATTGTTGTAGATATGTAGATGAATTTTGATGGAAATCGTTCGACAACTTCCCTTTTGTCTGTAAAAACTAAAGAGGCTGATGATATATGTGGATGATTGTCTTCTTCCCTAGAATTTAATGTTTCCATTTTTGGCAAGCCTACACAATAGAATACATATCTTTATCATAGGTGGGGTATTTACGAATTATATCAGAAAGTGTCTCAATGTGATATGCCACGAGATTCCCTTGTTGGGTGAGAGCTACATGAATATCATGGTCAGAGACATCCATCTCAATTTCAAATGGTTGTTGGAGGTCTGGTAGTGTGAGTAAAGGTGTAGAGTAGAGGCAGTGCTTCATCTTAATGAATTCCTTCTATTGGGACTTAGACCAGGAAAACTTTGTTTCAATCCACCCTTGGTAACTTAACTCTCCGCCCTTGGTAATTTGACTCAAAGGCCAAGTGATATGGGAGAATCCCAACATGAACCTCTGATAAAAAATGGCAAGGAGAAAAAAAATGTGAATCTTTGTTAGGGTGGTCGGGGTTGACCAATCCAAAATGACTTTGATCTTAGTCGGATCCACATGCATGCCTTTCTTATCTATGATTTAATCTAGATATTGGATTTGGCTCATGCCAAAGGTGAATTTATCCAACTTAGAACATAGTTTGTGCTACCACAAGGTTTGAAGGACTTGTTGAATGTGTTACAAGTGCTGTTCCCAACTCTTGCTAAATTTGAGGATGTTTTCCAAATAAAAAACTACAAATGAGTTGGTGAAGGGTGGCAAGATGTCATCTATCAACCTTATAAAAGTTGCAAGGGAATTTTTCAACCCAAAAGGCATGACCAACCATTCAAAAAGGCCTTCCTTGGAGTTGAATTCCATACATCTGTAGGTTATATTGGAACTTGGTGATAGCCATACTTCAAATAAATATTGCTGAAATAATTGATCTGCTTCACTTGATCGAGAAGGTCATCAATCTCTGGGATTGGATATGTGTTCCTGACAATGATTTCCTTTAGTCCTCAATAATAAATGTAGATCCTCTAGGTCCCATCCTTCTATAAAAGTACAATCAGCCTCCCACAAGGTGAGGAACTTACTCAAATGTGTCCTTTTTGCAGCAATTCATAGATCTATCACTTGATCTATTAATTTTAAAAAATGGAGTGATGATATATTGACCCATTAGGTAGAGGTGCTTAAGGAGTTAGATCAATCAAATGCTTGACCTGACAGTGAAAGTGTACCCCTATGGGTGAGGATAAGATAACCCTGTTTTCTTCCATGACCTTATCCAACTACTTCTACTACATGGAGGAACTCTTCCTGGGGGCCATGGATGTAGCCATGCTATTCCCCTTACTTTGTGAGAGGATCAGAAAGAAGACAATTTTTTGTTGGACATTGGATAAACCAACGCTGCTAATGTGTTTCTTGACGTGGACTAACCGTCTCTTGTGGATCCTTATCTTTGGCAATGTAATCGTTGACTAACACCTGTGGGTTTTGGTATAACGACACTCGTGATTCCTAGCAAGTGGTATAAGAGTGTAGATCACAAGTTCGATACACACTCGACTCAGATTGGGGGTAGAGATTGTTGGACATTGGATAAACTAATGCTCCACGTGTGTTTCATCACATGGACTAAGAACTTATTGTGGATCCTTATCTATGGTGATGTGATCGTTGACTAACACCTGCAAGTTTTGGTCTAACGAAAATCATGATTCCCAACAATTTTCTCATCTAGGAGATGATCTTACTACATTTCTTAATAGAGATAAAAGAGATAGCGATAGGTAGGGCTACCTCTGGCGTCCTATATAAATCACTACCCAAAGTAATAATAACTGTGTAAGGCCTAGATTCATACACAACATGACACTTCAACAAGTATGGTTGGCCTACTAATACATCACAAAATTTAAGAGGAGAAATGCCACACAATACCTCATCCATGAAGGCTTTGATGATGTACGGAAGGCGACACTGTTGGCTGACGTGGAGGTCTCATCCATGGTGGAGCCACCCGATGGTGTATTGTTGTGGGTGCTATGTGGTAGACATGCATGGCCTCTAACAAATTCTAGTGAGATGAGTTTATTTTGTCTCCCATTTTTGATAATAAACTACAACAATGATCCATTCACCCATATCTATGAGTGGAAGAGACAATTCCCTTCCTCTAGTTCTTCGAGCTCAATATTTCGGATCTTGGTGGTAGTAAAGGTGGCGCTAGGCTCTGCATCAATAATATGATTCCATTTATCATTCCCCTTGTCAGGGTATGAATTAGAGTTAGAATATGAATCTAACTCTGAAGCCTTCAACCCGACCACCAGTGACTGCTTCGCATGAAACTCACTTCTGTTGCGAGTGAGGATTTTGTGGAACTCACACCACTTCCCTATATCCTGCTTTGTCTTCGTGGTGCTATTCTTTTCTTTTAGCTTCGATGGGTTTCCATTTGTTCTACAGTTTGGGGTTTCTTTTTCCTTACTTAAGATTCTTAGATCCAAAGTATTGTTTCTTTTGTTTGAATTTCTTCTCTATCTTGACAGCGTATCGGTATGTAGCAATGAGAAAGGAGATTTCCAGGAACTCCATCTCATCCTAGATGTATTTGTGTAGACAACCACGGTACTTGTGTACTAGATGTTGATCAGAATCCTTGATACCAAACTTCATGCGAAGGATATGAAAAATGTTTGTGAACTCCAACATGTCTTGGGCCCTTCCCTGCCATGGCATGGCCCATTTTATATACTTATCTTCATATCTCCCAATAGGGTAATACTATTCCTTGACAACATCTTAGAAGGAATTGCAAGTGGGTGTGGCTGAAAACAATGAGGGTTCCCTCTCATCCTTCTTCTCACAGTAGGTTTCCCACTAGTTCTTGACATGGTGGGCGACTTCAAGGGGAGAAAAAGTAATATTTTCCGTATGAGAAAGATCATGAGCCAAAAAATATCCCTCCAGTGGGTTTAACTATTACAACATTTGCGTCTATTTGACCTTAAAATATAGGGATGTCAAAGTTAACTTGTACCTTGAAGAGGGAAACACCTCTGAAGTTACTTTTGGATCAAGATGTGTCGCCTATTGGAATCCACCAAAGGATCTGTGAAAAGTTATCCATTTTCGCGTTCATTCATTGCTTGAGGACTTCTTCAAGCAAAAGTTTGATAGGATCTCCTACTTCCTTGTCTTTCTTTTCTTCCCCCATGGGCGGTCATCAATTTTGGTGGGGAGAATATTGCACAGATTGAACTAATTCAAGTCCCAAATCCTTATACATTGACCTCATTGGGGACATGCATAGAAAAAAAGAGAAAGAGAAGACCTCTCAGATACCCCTAATTTGGATTTATGTAGGAAAAAAATGAAATATAGATACAAATAAAAGCACAGAGCTACAACGAAAACATAACTTTAATTCATTAATAACGAAGTATTAAAAACTTCTACATGTAGAATAGAAATAAAATATGTCGGGCAATGGTAGCTTATCTCTGAGAAGCGTTGTGGTGGTTACATGCCTTCTAAGAAGTGTTACAATGAGGCTCAGATGCTTTTTTATCATTAAGAAATAATGGGAAACCCTAAACATCCAAAAACCTAACCTTAGGAGATGAAGTGCCAAAAACATGTGGGCCCTGTTGTGATTAGTTGGAACGTCAACTTACTAGGGTTGTAACTTTGGCATATGATCCCCATTTGACTATCAGAATACCTCATTTTGAATATCCCCAAGAGGAGCAAAAAAGAATTCTAGGAAATTAATATTGCATTTTTCCAGTCTCTTTATTTTCCAAAAAAACATCTTTTAGGTCCTCAAAATAGCATTGATGTTTAGGATCAGAAAAAATCCAAAAATAGTAAGTTGTTCTACCAATTAGGAAATTGAAATAAACATGGTGGGGGTCTAAGTGGAAAAGGTAGGTGGCCACCAATATCCACCTAGATCAGTCCTCCCCTCTTAGGAAGGAATGGTCACCATTGTGTTGAGTGCCTCATGATATGGGGAAACTTTTGCTAAACTTGGTCCATGGTGAGCCACTTACCTTGGTGTAGGAGTTGGCCCTCTTTGACAATCCGATACTGTTGGATCTTTTGTTGGCGAGTGTTCTTGATATATGCATCCATATTGGAGTGGTTAGATATTTCGATGGGCTCTGGCAAGGTGTTCTTTTTGCAAATGAAACCAAAATTTGTCACCCACCTGAAACTTATGTGGCACCCGATGTTGATCATGTTGTTGCTTGTACTTCAAATTGAAATTCTCCAAGATATCGTGAACTTGTTGGTAGATGTTTTGGATGTGTTCAATAAACCTAGTTTCTTTATCAACCTCAGACTGTACATGTGTGTATTTTGTCTGTGTAGTCGCATGAGGCATGGAAACATAAATCAGACACAAAGGTGGAAATCCTAGACCCACTTGAAAGGGATTGTGACCACTTGAGCTATGATGATCTCTATTATAGTTGTGTTGCACACAAGGAATAATATCCTCCTAGGTTGGTGGATGCTTGGAGTTGTACATGCATAGGATGTGCACTATATTCCTGTTGATGAATCTATTTGATCATCAATCTGGGGATGGAATGCAATCCACTTGGTGAGCTTGGTGTCCAATAGTGTCCATAGGCTTGAGCAAAGTGTGCCAAGGAACCTGCTATCCTGATATGATATAATGGTATGTAGGGTCCCAAAATGTACCCACTCTAATTCAAAGAAGGGTTTGGCAGTGTCCTCTGTTGTGATACTCTTATTATAGGCACCCAATATAACCATCTTAGAAAATCTATCCATGACCACAAATACACATGAATTACCATGCTTGGTAGAAGGGATTCCAGATGGATTCCCAGGACTAGATGGGAGTAGGAAGAGGAGTATAAATGCCTTACTTCTCAATGATTGGCTTGGCGATGAAACATGCAGTGCAATATTTGATATATTTCCAACATCCTATCATAGTTTTGGCCAATAAAAATACTTTTGTAGTATGCCCATAGTTTTATCCATGCCAAGGTGTCCTACAACCTGATTGTAGTGTGCCTCCAAAATCATCTTGGCACACTCGCTTGAAGGAACAAAAAGATGTCTCAGGTAGCATAATAATGTGTCATATTGGTGGAAATCTAAAACTTTCTTTCCATCCACTAGCATCTGGTATGTTATGGTGAACTCTGGATAGTTTTTGTAGAGTTGTGTCCATCTATAGGTCTTGTTGCCACAAGATTTGAGAACAATAGTGAGTGCTGCACTTGGGTGTTGAATGAGGTGATCTACAAAATTGGTGCTGGCCTTTTTGTATTTAATTTTCCAGTGGAATTGTTGTATATATGTAGACCACTTCTAATGGAAATCATTATGTAACTTCCCTTGTGTCTGTATAAACTGAAGAGGTCAGTGATATTTGTGGATGACCATCTCCTTCCACAAAATGTAATGTTTCCATTATCAACAAGCCTACATGATAGAATACATCTATTTATCATAGGTGGGGTACTTTTGAATTGTATCAAAAAGTGTCGCACTGTGATAGGCCACCATATGCCCTTGTTGGGTGAGAACTACACCAATAGCATAGTCATATGCATCAGTCTAAATTTCAAATGGCTATTGCAGGTTTGGAATTGTGAGTATAGCTACAGAGAAAAGGTAGTGATTTAGCTCAATTAACACCTTCTGTTGGGAATCAAACTAGGAAAACTTTTATTTCACTCCACCCTTGGTAACCTAACTCAAAGGCCAAGTGATATGGGAGAATCCCAATACTAACCTTCGATAAAAAATTTCAAGGCCCAAAAAGCTATGAATATCTGTTAGGGTGGTCCGGGCTGGCCAATATCGAATGAAATGGATCTTAGCCAGATTGACATGCACACCTTGATCATCTACAATGTAAACCAAATATTGGACTTGGCTCATGCCAAAGGTGCATTTCTCCAAGTTGGCACATATTTTTTGTTGTCATAGGGTTTGAAGGACCTATCCAATGTGTTACAAATGCTCTTCCCAACTCTTGTTGAATATGAGGATGTCACCTAGATAAATAACCACAAATGAGTTGGTGAAGGGCCACAATATGTCACACATCAACCTCATAAAATTTGTAGGGGAATTTGTCAATCTAAAAGGCATGACCAACCATTCAAAAAGACCTTCCTTGGATTTGATAGTGGTCTTCCATACATCCATGGGATCTATTGGAACCTCGTGATATCTAGACTCATGTTGAAATACTTCATCCCTTGAACTAATCTAGAAGGTCATCAATTCATGGGATAGAATATTGATTTCTGACAATGATTTCGTTTAGTGCCCGATAATTGATGCAATCTCTGGGTCCCATACTTATTCTGTATAAGTATAATTAGGCTCCCATATGGTGAGGAACTTGGTCAGATGTGTCCTTTTTGTAGCAACTACTGGATCTATCGCTTGATCTCTTCATTTTCTAGAATGGAGTGGCAGTACATTGGACCATTGGGTATAGGTTCTTTAGGAGTCAGATTGATCAAATGCTTGACCTAACAGTGCAAGGGTTCCCTTGTGGATGGGGATAAGATGTACCTATATTCTTCCATGACCTTATCCACCTACTTCTACTATGCGAAGGAAACCTTCCCAGGGGCCATGGATGTAGTGATGATATTCCCCTTAGTTTTAGAGTGGATTAGAAAGAAAACAAATTTCTCGATCTGGGTTATGATCTCACTGAATTTCTTAGGAGAGATCAAATATATGGCGGTATTTAGGTCTACCTCTAGTATCCTATATAACTTATTTCCCAAAGTAATAATAACTATGTGAGGCCTAGACTCATACATAAAATGACGCTTCCACATGTATGATTGGCCTAATAATACATCACAAGCTTCAATAGTAGCAACATCATACAGTACCTCATCCATGAAGGGTTTTTATACTATAGGGATGGCGACACTACCGAATGACACAAAGGTCTCATCATTGGTAGAGCCACCCAATGGTGTATTATTGTTGGTGTGGTGTGGCTAGCAGGCCCAACTGCTTAACAACTTATGCTAAGATGAAGTTCTTTTGGCTTCCACTATTGACAATGAACTACAACGATGACTCCTTCACCCACATCTGTGAGTGGAAGAGACACTCCCCTTCCTTTGGGTCTTCGAGCTCAATATGTTGGACCTTGGTGGTGGAAGCAATGGCATTGGGCTCTGCATAAATAATCTTCTTCCTTTTTTCCTAAAAATCATGAACCGAAAAATATCCCTCCAACATTTTTAACCATTTTCCTAGCCATCTACATCTATTTGACCTTAAAATATAGGTATTTCAAAATTAACTTGTACCTTGAAGGTGGTGGAGGCTCTGAAGTGAATGTTAGATGAAGATGTGTCCCCTGTTGGTATCCACTGAAGGATTTGAGCAAATTTATCCATCATATTGTTCCTTTTCTACTCGAGGGCTTCTTCGAGTAGAAGTTTGATAGGATCTCCTACTGCCTCATCTTTATTTTCTTCTCCCATGGGCAATCGTCAGTGTTAGTGGGGAAAATCTTGCAAGGGTTCAATGAATTCAAGTCCCAACTCCTTATACCCTGACCTCGTAGGGGAAATGCACTAAAAACAGAGAAAGAGAAGACATCTTTGATACCACTAGTCCAGATTTATGCAAGAACAAAATGAAATACATAAATAAATAGAAACAAATAGCTACAATGAAGCATAACTTTAATTCATTAATAACAAATTACTAAAAAATAATACATGCAAAAAGAAAATAAACTAGTTCGTGTGATGGTAGCTTATCTTTGAGAAGAGATATGGTTGCTACATGCCTTTTGAGCTATTTTACAATGAGGTTCAAATGCCTTTTTATCATTAAGAAACAATGAGAAACCATAAACATCTGAAAACCTAACCCTAGTAGATGAAGCACCAAAATATTGTGGGCCCATTGGGGTTACTTGGGAGATCAACTTCCAAGGGTCATAACTTTTGCATAAGATCTTCATTTGACCATCATAATACCTTGTTTCAAATATCTCTGGGAGGAGGCGGAAAGAATATTGGGAGGCCAATCTTGCATTTTTCCAATCTCTCAATTTTCCAAAAATACGTATTTTAGGTCCTAAAAATGGCTTTGGAATTTTAGGACCCAAAAAATATGCTAGAAATAGTAAGTTGTGCCATAATTAAGGAAATTGAAAGAAATAACAATTCGGGTCCAAGTGGAATAGGTAGGTGGCCACCAATATCCACCTAGATCAAGATGTGACTTGAGACATGGAACAACCATGTGTGAGTTGTTATATGGTGATTATTTTTGTACTTATTGTTGGTCATCATAGTATGTTGGTTGAGAGTTCAGTCTTTTGTGAGTTGAGTCTTCAAGTTTTTGGAGGCGTTTCATGGAGTCTTTTTGTGACCATATGTATGGGATAATTATGTTGTATCAATCATGTTATGTCATATTTTTGGCTCATTGGTCCATAGGAAATATCATAGCAACAATGTATTTCATTGATAAAATCATGTAATATGCTCATGAAACCATGTACTTGCATTGCATTTATCACTAGGTATTCAAGTGGATTGAAATAGCAACCATGAGGTCATGTAATGTTCATGTACAATGTCTTATGTTGCTACTACAATCATGTATTTACATTGTATATGTCATTTATAACGGTCATATGGAGTCTTGGTCCATCTTGTGCTTTTGCCTTGTAGAAAGGAAGTAATGATTGCAACACAAGCAGTTCACTAAAAGTTCAAGCTGATTTTGGAGATGGCATGTGTTTAGGGGGAGCATTATTTTCTCTTGGTTACTTCATCCATCCATTATTCCCATTATGATCC
Organism: Pinus taeda; assembly: GCA_000404065.3. NCBI lineage: Eukaryota > Viridiplantae > Streptophyta > Pinopsida > Pinales > Pinaceae > Pinus > Pinus taeda. The sequence goes on from APFE031300902.1 coordinate 65,536, forward strand.
ACTTGGAGGTGTTCATGTTGGGCCTCAAGCTATGCTATGTCTGTGGGGTTTTTGACCTCATTAGATGCACAAAGAGATTGATGGTAGCCATTAATGTTGCCGTTGGAGAGTATGGGTTGGTTCCTCATGTGGATATTGTCAATTATTGTTGCACATTATTGATTCATTATGATCATGCCCGTTGATGTTGTATGGGTGCCTCATGTGCATATTGTTGTTGTTGCTAGAGTTAATAGGTTTGACATGCTTCTTTGAGGAGACTATTAGTTGATTGGTTAATTATGCTCCTTGTTGTTGTTGATGTGAGAGACATGGATGCTTGTTGATATGCATTATTACTTCATCCATGTAGAGATCAGATGCTCTAGTGCTAGTGCTTGAGTTCTTTCTACCTTATCATATGGCATTGAACCTTTGCCATTGATGTCAAAGGGGGAGTGAAAGAGGAGATTGGTTTGGAGATTGTGTGTTGTTTCCATCAATGCCAAAAGGGGGAGATTATTGGAATTATGGAATTCATGGTTGCTGCTAGCTGGTGTTGGCAACGTTTTCACGGTTGTATCTAGCTGGTGTTGGAAGTGTTTTCATGGTTGCATCTAGCTTGTCTTAGCATTGATGTCAACCTAGTGTTAGTCTAGTTAATGCATTCATGTCAACCTTGTGATTTCATGTGATGATATGTATGTTGGCATTTATGTAGGATTATGACATTAACATTGTTTGTATGCAAATTTATAGGTGTTGGTGATGGTTTCTTAGGTTCTAGTGATGTTTGTGATTCATGTTGATGAGCTTGGTAGATGAGGTATTCATGATTAGGTCTTCATGTTGGACCTATGTTCATGACCTATTGTAATGATGTTTTGGGATCATGATGATGTTGGAGAGGTTCTATAGACTTTTCCAAATGTGTTGCAGCTTGTGTAGGTGTCAAAGGAGAGTAGAGGACTTGTTGGAATTCATGTCAACCCTTGTTTGTTGTTTTTTAGATAAAATTGGTAGTGGAATTTGGTAAACATGTTTAACCCAATTGCAGAGGTGTTACAAAGCTTGGAAGAGGTTTGGAGGTGAGTAAATATGTTGAAGACGATGTGTACGTAGGTGGCAGAGGTCTAAAGCCATATTATTTTCTCCTATACTCTACCGTGGCTAATGGGAGGAAGGCTTATACGTGTTGCTGAAAGTATTCAAGAGAAAATCTCTAGTACTGTGCATGCAATGACAGCTGAGATTTGGCTTTGTTGTGGGTATGACTGAGGCTCTACAAAAAATTTTCTCCACATTCCTCATGCATATCAAGAGAATTTTGACATGGTTATTTGTAGAAGGTTCGAAATTAATGAGATAAGGTTGAAAATGGTTAGATAAGTCCCCCATCAGGTGTGAATACCTTTAGTAAACAAGTAGTGATGATTATGGATGCATTTTGTCAACTTTGTGCACCTTTGATCATAGTCCAAAAGTGGAATTCTCCCATCATTTTATAAATACTTCACTTCGGATTTGAGATATTGTTGGCTAGTGTGATTGAGAGTGAGAGAGGGCCGCAGAGAGGAAGTATGTTGTAAACACAGCTATGATGAAAGATACATAGTGCATGTGTGCAGATGGTAGTGGAGTGAGTAGATATAAAGCTTATAGCAAAGTACCGAAGATGACAACAATTTGTGTATCAGATTTGTAGTTGAGATTTAGATCTTGATGGTAGAGATTGAGAGCTTGGTGTAGCTCCATGATTGTGAGACTTATTTTTTTTTTTTGTAGGGCTATTAGTGCATGTGGCAGAATGCCATAACAATTTTATGTTGCCGATGTACTAAGGGTTTGATTTTATATTGTTATGGATAAATGTGAGCTGTGTTTTTGCTACTGATACTTATGTTATTAGAGATTTGATGCATGTATTATTGCCACTATTTTCTAGATTAGAGAGAATATTGTTTGTGGTGTTTTTTATTATGATTGGTAAAGACTTTCTTGTTGCTGAGGTTTGATATTGTAGACATGAGACTTGTTGAGCTAGTGTCTTGGATCTAGTTTGAAAATGAATGAAATCGAGGTCCACATAGAGTTGTGGAGTAGTGGCCTTTGCTAATAGGTGTTTGCTAAATGGATCAATGATTTCATGTTTGTAGTATTGGTATAGAAATGGTCATTTCTACCCATTGATCGCTAGAATAGTTGATGGTTTTCAACTCACTGTAGTTTTGGGATTGAGTCTCCTAGTCTGTGGTGGTAGGCTACATTATCTGAGGTCGAGTCTCCTAGCTAGAGCACCCAAAATCTATGTAAAAGACGTTTTTATTGACATAATATAGATTAGATTAGCGCAACAACATCAAGAGTGGTTTTTTTTCTAAGAGGGGTTTTCCACTAGATATCTTGTGTCTCGTGTTTGATGATATGATTGTGCTTTGATGTGTTGTTTATTGTTTCTCTCAGGGTTTTTTTTGGTTTAGATTATTGCATGGTTTATGCTTATGTGATGATCTACTAATGTGATTCTGGTTAATTTATGCATAATTCAATAGAGAATTTTAAATTGGTAAAAATTGGTAATAAGACACACTATTGATTCACCCCCTCCCCCAATAGTGCTCAAGTTTTCTAATAGTTGCAAGAATGGAAAATATTAGTCACTGATTGCAAAGACAATCTATGATTAGGGAAAACAGCGTGGAAAAAGGCTTAGTCACAGTCTGCAAAGGTAGTTTGTGATTGAGGGAAGAACTTAGTCATAATATGCAGAGACATTTTGTGATTAAAGGTTAATGTGGTCACAAGGAAAGGCTTAGTCACAATATTAAAAGGTAATATGAGATAAGGGGATGATTTAATTCCATTAGCATGAAAGAGGCTAAGTAAAGAAAATAAATGTTTTGGACATGTAGTTATTAGAGGGTCATGGTTTGAAACAATGAGGTGATGAAAATTCCTCCGCTATGAAGGGAGAAAGGGTTACTGAGACCAAAACGCGGAGTATGGAGACATAGATAATTTCCAAAATTTGGTTAAGTATGGGTGAGGAAATAATAGGATGAAAGAGAATAGCATGGGTAAAAGATAAGTTTATGAGGGTATATATCGAGTTAGGGTTAGGAAGACAAAGCATTGGAAGGTGAAAAAACTAAGGTAATTTAAGCGATGGAATATGAAATGATAAAACACAAAATAGAAATGATAAAATATGGAATGAGGCATGGGGGTCGGGGCGTGGGAGGTGGGGGTGGTTTCTTTTGAACAAGGTAGATATTAATATGGTATCCTCAAGAAGTGTTAATGGCTTATCCCCATAAAAAGAATATAGGGAAATAAGTAGAGAAGGATAAAAAAATGGTTAGAATCCTTTTGGATAACATATTGGTCAACAATGGTATCATCCTAAGCCTTTGATGAATATTTTATCATAGAGAAAGTACATAGTCATTGGTTGAGTTAGAAGAAGAGGGAAGGGTTGTCATGGTTTAGCAAGCCAAAGCTTAGCAAGAAACTATCTACTAATGTTGGTGAGGATGGAGTAGTCGACAATTTCTTTATGGGTGCATATATTTTGATAATGTCTCAACAAAATTTTTTCTAAATGACATTTTAGTTAATGTTGTACTTCTAAAATATCTAGTTGTAATAATGTTATTTGGTAATGTACTTTATTTGAAATTAAAATTCTTTGTTAATTAGTTAGTTATTTAAATAATATGTTTCTTTTCTAATTAAGGACACAAGTCCATAATTCTCTGCCATACACATGAAAGTGTCTTATATATGGTTTAATGTTAGTTGATGCTTATTCCAACATTAATTATTTTAAACCCTTTGCATGAGTTTTATTAGCTATGTAATTAGCACAATTAATGGCTTCTACCTAAAAATTAAAATGTCATAACTTAGATTGGATCATACAAGTTTTCATTTATTTTAAATTATGTGTGACTCTTTCTCTTAGCAACATCGTTTCATTGTTATAAGTTGTTAACTTTTTGTTAACATATTTACCACCATTTTCCATTCTCAACTTCTAAAACTAATGTCCATATTGTTTTCCACAAGGGCATTGTATGCTAGAAACATGTCAAACAATCCAATATTAAGTTTTAAGAAATAAACCCAAGCACTTATCAACAAATACTTGAATTGAGAAAAAGAAATAGAAGGAAGTGGACAACACAAATCACTATAAACAAGATGCAAGAATATTGATATATGCTAAGATGCAAAATTGTTATAACTATCCTATAGATGTTTTTTCAAGAACATGATGAGAGAAAACAAAATCTATTCAAAACATGAGATGAAGGTCAAGAACCTTATTATGTTTACATAGCTATTGTAATGAGAAATGGATTAGAAGACACAATTGTTCATGTTAATTTTTTCTTATGTCATTATTATGAGAAATAAAAAAAAGGGAAAAGATGATGACCAATTTATGTCAAATTTGTACAACCTACTAATATGGTCAACATTTCCAACTAGTAATATATCCTTGGGATCAAGGAATCATTAATTACATCTTGGTGAGACTTTTTTTTTCTATCACTTAAATGCATAATTTAATGTACTAATAGAGGGCTACAAGAAAAAATTTTGGAACACATGATACATCATTAAAGTGACCATCATATAGTTGTATTACTTTAAATGCTACAATACTCAGACATATGTCGCTATTAATAAATATTTATTTGGTGTTACATTAACTGAGATTAAAAAATATGGTTTTAAAATTAGCCATATGATAAGATGCTACATAATCAATAATCAACTAATTAGAATAAGAAGTAAGTGTGTTGATGCGTTTCAATGTCACATTTTAAATAAAGTGATCCTAAAACAACAAAATTTTGATTAATTTTAATGTTGCAAATGTTATTCACACAAGAACAAAAAGAATGTTTTTTATTTTAAAAACAAAGAATAAGAGAAAATATACTAGAAAGAAAGAAATTGGTCATGTTCATGTCCTCATTGAATAGCCCTATGTTTCAACTTTGTCCAACATTTTAAGTAATCAGAAATAAAATTCATATGCTAAGGATAACATTGTTTCCCCCACATATATCCATTATTTTAGTTTTATCATTATTTCCATTGTTCACATAATTTATTTATTTTATATTTTACCAAATAAGTATTACCTCATGTTGAGTCAAACTTCCAGAGACCATAACACGAGTTCTTGATGTCTAATTTAGGAAGACGAGAGCTTGTTCAAAATATGGAAGCATGAAGAACATGTTGTGAGTGGTTCCTAGGGATATATATTATTATATATATATATATATTTTATATATATATATATATATATATATACTCAAAAATTGGAAGAACACTCATGACCAATTTTGGGTCTATCACCAAATTATTTTTGAAAAGTATTTATAAAAAAGGGAAAATATGGAATATCTGAAGCAAGATATAGATTGAAGGAAAAATTCCTAACTTCATGGTTATTTATTTAGTTAACACAAAGAGGAAAAATCTAGTTGTCCCACCAGTGAAGGAGTGTGTTGAATATTAGTTTAAAATATCTTTAAAAGAAATTGGTAATCTTGAATAACAATCTCAATGGTTAGATTATCAAACATACAAAGAGAATTTATACTCTAGTAACAAATGCTATATAAGAAAAGAGATAATTCTTTCCACCAGTTGTCCTTATACAATTTTGTGAGTGTCCTTTATCTTTGTTTTGAATAATTCCCTTTCTCCCCAATCATTGATAATTTTCTTTTATGAATTGTCTTATATATTTGTAATCCGGATCCTTGATTGTGGTTTCTCTTTTTGATTGAGGTAATATCATATATTTTATTCCACAGGATCCAAATCCTAGCCCCGTAGGGACAAAAACATTTACTTTTATGCTTAAGTATCAATATTTTGTAAGGTGATTTAGTCAAGTATTTTATTCAAAACTTAAAGTCCGTAAACTTATTTGTTGATTCTCACAAAGATCTATTTTTAGGAGTGCATGACATTTTGGTTTCAAGATTTTTGAATGAGGAACAAAAATATTGTGAAAGTTCTCCTATGTCTCTTTTTGATGTTTGAATGTATGACATTATTTTAGATTTGTTTGAATATATGGACCATTTGTCCTCTTTCTGTGTCTTGATTTGATTCAAGTATGTTTTCCTCATGATGTATGAATGGATGTGTACCACAGACTGAATAATCATAGTATATTTATTTCTATATTATTATTTTATTTTCATTTTAAAACACTTGGTATAATGAAAGGTGAATGCGTCTAATGATTATATTTCTATGCTTTGAGTTATTTTTGAATATTTAAGCGAATTAAAAGAGAATTACCAACTCTATAAAAATGCATAGGGAACCTAAACAAGGCCCTAGAAGGTTGGATTTTTCCTTGACTAGAAAAGAGATCAACATTTTTGGCAACAATATTTGGGAACCGTTTCATTTTCAATAGATCCAATACTCTTTTTTAGGGATCTTAAATTATTGAGAAACTGAAAGATATTTGGTTCAAGTTTTCAAAAAACTATTTGGTAGATTTCTAGCCACATAGATGAAGATGAATCTAGTTCTTGGAAACCTTATTCAAAGAACATCACGTGGCCTTAAATATTATGGAAATTAATGTAAAGATATGTTATGGATATTTATTTAAGACTAAGAACTATTTAATATTTTGGAGAATAAGCTCCTTGATGATTCCATTATTGAAGATTTTGATTTTGAAGAAAGATTCCTTGATGAATTGACTAAAAATATCCTAAAATTGCATGAAGATACATATGAAAAATCCAATAAAGACTTTATTCCATGTTATGGCGATAATTTTACTTCCCCATCAAGACCATTAATATTTTTCCAAGTTATGAAAAAAGGATAAGGTCCCCATTGGAATAAAGAGTGTACATAATTCCATTTAATTTATATGGAAAAAATCATCCCTTGTCGAATGTTTACATGGAAAAATTCCCATGTTTTTAGTAGATACTTTTGAGAATGCATAATTTTTTTGGGTCAAGTTTGATAGTTCCTATGATATTTAAAATGCGGTTGAAGATGATGTTGTTTTTAGATTATTTGTCCTAACTCTACAGGAAAATGCTTAGGAATGTTTTTATTCATTGTTGCACTGAACCATTACAACTTGGGATATATTGGGAGATTTATTTTGAGAAATATTTCTCAAGGAAATGTCCCTATTGTTGGGTATGTGTTATCTTATTTGCACAACTAGAATCAGGCATTGTTATGTTGCACCAGGCCCCCTCCTCCATGAGGTTTGAGGCAACCCCCAACTTTATTTTTTATGTGGACCTAAGAATTGTTGGATGGACCTAGGGATGGTTTGGCAGACCCAAGGATGGGGGGTGGAACTAAGGATGGTGGGTAGATCCATGCATGGTTTTGCACATGGTTTTAGGCGTGATGGTTTTGCCCATGGTATTTTGTAGATTTGGTCAAGGGAACTACGATTATGATGTAATCCTAGGTTAATGGATTGGGGTTTATGGATTCTTTTACATGTATATAATGTATTGTAACATTGAAAGTAAAATAATGAAAAATCAATTTGGTTTTCCCAGTTTTGGGTTCCAAGAAAAAAATATCTATGTTTGTTTTTTGTTCTCGCCATTATATATTCTCTGTTTTTTTAAAAGAATTTTTTTGCAAGTAATTTTTGTATAGGATTAAAAGCTTAACCTATTCAATTTTCTTGAATATGTTTGAAATACAAATAAATGAAAAAGATATATTTAAAAATTTCACTCTTAGATTTATGAAAGTAATTTGCGGGATTCCTCAAGAAATGTTTCTAGATGATTTCATCGTATTTAGTTGTTGTGAAAATTATTTCCCTACAAATATGTGTTTTTTATTGAAGAAGGAGCAAATTTTCAATTGGAAAGAGTTAATGTAACAATCTCAAGTCATTGAAGAAAATATTTGTGAAAGAATTGTTGATCCCATAAAGTTTCTAATACGGTTTCAAGAAAATAAAAAAGGGATTTTAAAAGAGAAATCTGATAAAATATATGGAAATTATCTACATCAGATTATGTTCCTAAAGTTCAAAATGCTAATTGTATTGTCTTAATTAAAGAAGAATACCATTCACCATATGTTCAATGGGAGGGAAATTCTAACCTCTCATATGTTCAATTTGAGAGTAATGTTAACAATAAGTTAAAGGATGGATATGATAAACCTACACTAGTTTCACTTGAAGACATGATTCAATATGGATAGGATGAAAATGTTGTAGTGGGTTCTCAAAGGCCACATTTGGATTATATAGAGCTAAAAGGGGAATATCATCATGACATGATAAAGGGACATCTACGAAAAAAACAATGGATGGTACATTTTATTTTCAAAGATAATAAGATTGTTGGTAAATAACAAGAATTGATAATCTAGTTCTCCATGGATTTTCATATCAATTCATTTTTTTAGCTTCACCATGTAAGAATTATTATTTCTTGATGGAGGAGTGCCTTTGGAACATTTGAAATAAAAACAAAATTAAACATAGTTGGGAAAAATCATATAAAGCATATAATTTTTTTTATGTACGTGGCTCCATTGGAGGTTCACTTATGCTTGAGAGATACTGATCTCTTCAAGTATGTTAGCGTAGGTAGTTTTTGTATATAATTTTCTTATTTCATTCAAATCTTTCTAATAAGAATTTGTTGGAATTGTTATAATGGTTGGGATGAATCCATTTCCCAATGGAGAAGGTAGTGATTATAATTTTAGGGTTCTATTGATGATGTTGAAAATCCACCAACACAGGGGGTCTCCCTTGTATGAAGTACCAACTAGACCTCACATCATTTGGAGTAGGATCTCGGTCAAGGTAATATGTCTAAGCACCATAATTATTAAAGATTTGCCTTAATTGTAATTATCAACATAAGAGATTATTCCCAAAATTTGATATAAGAAAGTAAGTTGACACTGTGAAGCATGTAATTACAATGTATATAAGGTACTTTCATGAATGGGAAAGAAAGAGTGAGCCTATAGAAGAAAATTAATAGTACTATCCTAAAACAGACACATAAGAGCATAAAAATAATCATTGATTAACTTGCAAAGTATTTCACAAGATAAAAAAGATCATAAAAGAAAGTAACAAAGCGCATTCAACAAGATGCATACTAAAGGAAATGAAATAGCTCATTTTCATTAGTACACATAAACATAAACATGCATCGCAAACAATGAAAGAACAATCTTACAATCAGTCACAACATATGCATGAAAACGCACCAGCTCTAAGAGCTTCATATATTAAGTGAAAGTTCTAAGATACACAATTATAATGCTGCAAAAATAGCCCCAATATTTGAACATTAAGTCACTACTTGATCCACCAAAGAATGATCCTCTCCTATTCCAAGCTAGAGAAGCTAAGGTGAAAAGTCCTCTGCTTGAGTTATGAGGGTGTATGTATAACAAATGAGGTGACTCATCACCTCCCTTGTGACTCTTGACCTCCGTTATGACTCTTAAGCTCCCATGTGACTTTTTGAACTTCTATGTGACTTTCGACGTTCTACATGACTCTAGTATTTTCTAGTGACTTTTTACATTCCATGTGTGACCCTTGGGCTTCCACACAATTGACATTTTTTCATTTTTTTTTTGAAAATACAATATTACATTCCACAAATTATGGAAAATACATTGACAATATATGAATTTTGTGTTGACACTTGAGAAGCCATTATTTGGAAATTGTGACATGATACTTCCTTGTAATGCATTAGTGCCAAGTTCTCCTCTTTCTTGCTATGCATTAAATCCCTTGTGATAGATCTAGCTCGTACTTCATATTCACCCTCCAAAGGGTCTGGATGAGTGTTGGAACCTTCTAAGTCAGCATGAGTTTCCATCTCTCCGTCATGGTCCAAAATTCCTTTACCCCTGTATGATAACATCTTTGTGTTTTGTGTCCATGAGTGTCCTTCTTGTAACCTCTTCTTGTTAACCTCCTTAGGCATCATCTTGCCATGATAGGGTGATAGAACCTGAAAATGGAGTTCACTCATGATAAGATAACATCACACCCCAAATCACCTATTCTATATTTGTTTTCTCATGTGAAGTTGACTATTATTGGACAATGCACAAGGGCTGAGAGAGTAGCATGGGGATGTGAAATGCATAGAGTTAGGAGGTAGGAAGTTGTTATAAAATTATATATTACACAGCAATAGAACACATAAAATATATTGCAGAAATATAAACAAATAAAACACATAAAACAAGAGAGACACAGATATACATGGTTCACAAAATTTGGGCTACGTCCATGAAGAAACAACCAGTCCTTCCTTTTCTATTATCTAGCAAACTGAAGAGATACAACCTACAACAGATCCAATGTAATTCCCTCTTCGCTCTCACACAATCTCCTCTCTCTTTCTCACTCAGAATACAGATTTACATAGACACAATATAATTTCCTCATATATAGCGAGGGGTTGCCTTCTAGGGAATAAAAACCATAAATTAAACATAACCTCTACTGTTAGATCTCTACCTAATGAACGAACCAAATTGACTATGAAATTACAAAATTTTACAAGGCAATTATGAATTGGGGTCCAATTTTGTGATTCCTTTAAATAAAGAAGATAATTAGACTCCACACCAAACAGAAGTGAGGTACTAGGAACTGTGATTGTGCAATGTGCATGGGAAAGGGAGAGGCAAGATATGAATTATGCATTGGGAAAGTATAGGAGGAAAAGACAACAAGCTTAAAGACTGTAACTATGAAATGTGCGATGCTTGAGAAGAAGTATCTTAGGATTGTGCAATTGAGCACTGTAGTGAACTAGATATAGACCCACTATCCACTAGAACTATCCAACATGTAGTTGAGGCAAGGAAAGAAAAGGAATTGCATAGTTGAGAAAGAGAATGAGACAAGGGAGGCTAGGTTGTGCACTATAATCACATATTTCACAATACTTGAAGAGGACATTTAGGGGATTGCATAATTGAGAATTATAGGAGTCCTAAGATGACCCCTAGGTCCACTATAACTACGAAATTTGCAATTGGATGTAGATATAATCATAGTATAGCATAGAAGGCAAGGTAAACAACAAGAGTTAGGTCACTATTCTATAAGGTTTCTTAATTCTTAGTAGAGAAGGTTGTCTTCTAGGATTGCTATTAGGCCCCTATACTACTAGTGTAACCCCTTATTTTTATTAGTACAACCCCCTTATTATATTGATGTACCTATGTAGTGCCCATATTGTTACTATTGTGCCCCATGGAAGCCCACTATTTTTATTATTATGCCCTTACATTATTATTGTTATGTCAGCTCTGATTATATTATGACCTCTTAGACTCCTATATATAGAAAGGAGGTATTTTCATTTGTATCATCCAAGAATTTTTCATTTGTGGAATGTAAAGGAGGTTGCCCCCTCGAAGAGGCTGAATTCTAAGGCATTCAACTATCTTTTCTATCTTTTTGTGAGCTGGTTTCATAACAATTTCATAGAGGAAAAGTATAAGAAATAATAGGCTCATGATTGAGGTTTGAAAGTGCATACATTTTTCATCACATGTCTAGAAATTGAGTGTGCGTGCTCATGACTTGTGCAAGATGTGAGGACAAAGGAGGACTCCAAAATTGATTAAGTGTGACATCAATTGAGACAAGAGAGTAAGAGCCTATAGCAGGTATGAAACATGATCACACAGACATATACACCCGTGAACATGACAAGAAGTCACATAGTACCCAAAGTTGATGAGCATACAATGAAATGACTGTAGAAAACACTTATCTCCAAATGTGACACTTAAGATGTACCTTTATGACATAAGAGTCTCAATTAAACCAAAAGGTGTATTATGCCATAATAATGTGTCCAACACATGTTCTACTGATAAAGAGCATAACCTAGTGCAAGAGAGTGTGATGGAGTTTCCTTTATAAGGTTTTCCATGGTTCTCTTAAGAGGTGTGAAAACTAGCAAAATCATCACATGCAAGAGTAAAAGAAACACCTGAAAGCACAAAAAAGAACAAGTGACACCTTGTTATACGGAATTTATACCTACGGATAAGTATATATTTCCTAAGTGGGTAGTTACACTTAGAACAACTGAAGTAAAGATGTTTAACCCTTGCATACAATAAACAGTTAAGATAAAAGAACCTGCTTGTGATCCTTCACTCCCTTTTATCTCCTTTGAGTTGCTCCCGTCGCTCCCGCTCAAATTGAATTCGCTCAATTGGTACGTGCCAACATAGACAGAAGACGAAAATAATCAAAGCATATGATCTATTTATTGTAAACAAATGGAATCGACAACATTTGAACATACATTCATCATAAATATAGACAAAAGTATTAGAAAAGGAACAAAAAACTTTATTGATTGATAGAAGGAGAAGTTACACCCAATGTGGTTCGATCTCGTGTCACTCATCTAGCTTAGTCCAAGCCCTCATCACACCAATAGAAACATAAATCCAACAGCATAACACTACTTTGACAATGATTTCAAGTCTCTAAACCAACAATATTTCTCTATAATATCCAAGCTCCTTGGCTTTATGATCAGATGCCAATTTATAGATGAATGCAAGTGGTTTTGTCATTAATATGGCATTGAATGGTTTTCCATAATTATATTATTAGTTTCCATGTTCAAAGGGATAAGAGGATAGAGGATTAGATGATCCAATGCTATCCTAAGTCAAGCTCATCTCGAGAGGATAGGAGATGGGTTCCTTCTAGAAGGATCTAGAAAGGAGGAATATACTCAAGATCTAATGAACATTTCGAGGATTCTTGCCTAGCAGAGGCTTGAGTGGGCTTAGGTTATCTACAACATAGCCTTGAATGGGGATACCTACTCTACAGATCACTTACCCCTAACCAGGGGTGCGTTGGTGACCCAAGGAAGCACTTCAACAGGGTTTGAAGTCAGTAAACTATCATGGATGAAAGCACTCAATGAGGTGGCATGTCTAGGGCATGTAGCAATTGAATTAGGGTTTGATAGACCCTATTTACATTGATATGATTATTAGGAGTGATGTTCCCAAATAGACCTGTAACAGCTGCCCCCTAAAGCATGAAATAAAAAATGATAATGTTGAGTGATATGCTTTATGATGTGATGAGGAGGTTTTGAAGTAGACGATGACCTACATCAATTACAATACATAATATCATGATATCTTTGAATTTTTCATGAATTTCTAAGGGAAGGCATACCCATGCTCAGCATATAAACTTTTCATTGCATGTACATAAATTAGATAGTCATCTATAGATATAGATCCATGATAAGATGACTATCTGTGTAAAGCTATCGTACATATGATTTAGTAGTCCTAAAATTGCAACTCAGATGGATGAAACTAGATTCAGGGTCCTCTATCTCATCTAATTGTTTGCTCAAATATAAGTTTAACCATGTGAAAATGTGGTCTGATGTCGAACATGGGAAGACACCATGTCATTACCAGCCAATGATGTAAGTTGTTGACAGATGCAAGAGAAATCACCAATAATGATAATGATTCTCAAGGTAATACACTACATTCTACACGGTGTGAATAGATGTTTTGATGTTGAACACCATACAAAGTCTTTTGGTCGAAGGCCTGTGATGTCAACCTGTCGCCAGACACAAGAAATTTTCCATTGATGTATGCAAGCCTTAAGGTATTGGAAGGGTGTTTCTAAGTCAACTTCCTGGACAATGTGCTAATGTCGACATGAAGTGACTCGTTGCAAGAGGGCCTTGATGTATCCCCCATCAATGACACAAAACAAGTGTAATTATTTTGAAGACAGAATGTGACTGATGACACAATGTTCAGGAATGGAGGTCATGAAAATGAATGTTTATGACTATTGCAAAATATGAATTTTACTGAGTGACTTCTCTTGAACATGTCGACGACACTGAATGAATTATCATCATTGACCCAAAACCAAAGTGATGGATGGTGTGATAGACCATAGGTATGATAACCATCAAGCAAATAACCGAACCCAAATAGTCACAGAGATGAAGTGAAAGTTTCATGTTCAAGAGAGACTTGCTACCATAAAGTGATTTATCCCTTTTCCCATTTTCCCCAGTCATTGTTGACCAATACCTCTTTATTTTTTAACAAGCTTAAGGAGGATAACATATGCTTTATGTATAATTCTACCCTTCGGGTGAACCCATCACTATGTGATGTTTTATCAAGTCTAGCGAAGGTGAAACTCGGTCTTGTCATGATGGACAAGTTTGTCGCTATTTGATTCTTTAACGAGTTTAGCGAAAATGAGAACTTGGTCCTTTTCATGTTTAGAGAGTTTGAAAAGGGACAAAAAGAAAACTCCACAAGTTCTTTTTTGTAAATTTGTTTCTCAAGTCTGAAAAGGTGTAAAATAATACAAGAGAGAACCTATTAACCATGTTTGATCAATGTATTCCTTTTTCGTAAGTAATCTATCTCAATTCAGAAAAGGGTTAAACTTATACTGAGTAGATTTCATTTCCAATCCATTTATGAGTTGAAAAGGAAAAGCGCCCGATAATCTTTTCATATTCTGAGAGTATGAAAAGAGATGAAAGAGGACTTTAGGGAGGTTCCTTTTTCGATGTTTAACAGAACTTGAAAAAGAGATAAAAGTATGCTTTGTGGTCAAAAGTACATTTTATGATCATGCATGTCAAATTAACTATGTCAGTTGTAAAACTACTCAAAGAACCACCAAACGGATTAAACATACCTGTTTTATTGGTAAAAATAGGTAAAAGCTACAATTTATTCATTTAATGAACACAAAATAACCATAAAATGAGAGTTTACCAAGTCATTTTACCATTTGACAGTTACCACTCAGTTTTGTGCTCTGAACCAGCATTTTACCTCAAACTTTAGCAGTTGATTGCGGGAGATTCTATGGATCATTCTTCATGCCATAAGGACCAGGTAGGAGATCTACCTCTTCTCTCTCATTTAAGGTTATTCTATTTCAATTTCAGGAAAAAAAATTAGGGTTTTGGGGTCCCTAGGGTAAATATATCATGTCCTAGGATCAAAGCACCCTTATGCATTGAAAACTGCACTGCAGAGTAGTCAAACAAAAGGGAAACTACTCTGCATCGCACTATCTAAAGATCAGGGATGCGTTGGGCACAATTTAGAAATTTGATTCATCATTTCTACCCAAAATCTCTTCAGTTTTTTGCATGAAATGGATCCTAACTAAGCCTATGGTGTGATTTTATACTTTGATCAGATCAGAATGACTATCACATGGCGTGAAGGAGAAAATGAATAACACGATATGGTTACCCTAAATGATCCTAGTACTATTGAGGCCCTCAGATATTGTGGGTTACTCAAATATTTCAGGTTATCCGGGGTGAGGCAACAGTTAGAACTATTGCAGTTCTCGGTTCATTCATGGGATCTAGTGGAACAGGTTTTTTCACATAGGGGACAAAGTGCTCCCTATATTGATTGATGATATTTACTTTCTCACAGAATTGTCGAGACGTGGTGCCCCCATTTCTCTTTCATGTTCTCCCCATTGGGGTGAATTAGTGAGGGACTACATTCGACAATTTTGTCGTCCAGGTACACAACCTAGCAGAGACGGAAAGATAAACATCAGGGATGTTCGTGATATGCCCTTGTGAACAATCCTCTTTACTATCACAAAGTTGGTGGGTAGCGTGACACTTCATGTCGTGAATAGATCATACATGCAGTATGCGCTCGAGTGCCTTGAGCCAACTATGTTCAACTAGTGTGAGGCAGTATTCTCTTTGATGAAAGAGCAGCTGACTAAAGTAAAAAGTGGTAAGACGAAAACTTTCAGCTATGGATCGATCTTGATCACTTTTACTTTAGAGATAATTCCATTGATGCAACCTCATCATGTGACACTGAGTTTAGTTGGTCCTAGAGATCCACAGATGCAGAGATGGGTAGAGTTGATGGCTAGACAGGCTCGTCAGTCTTCAATATCCTTTTCTACCACATTCTTCAGTTGTCTCCATCGACAACATATTCTCATAGAGGAGAATCCATATGCAGGGATGGATTTCCATAGAGATCCATATTTGAGATTACTAGTGGGTGCTCAATGGGGTGTTATTGGTAAATTTTTTTGACCATGTATTTTTGATTTTTTGAGTTTTTACATCTTTTTTTGTTTTTTGATGTTTCCAAGACTAAACTAAAATGTTCTTACGTATACATATGTTGGCACTGTTTGACTAATGGGTCCTCAATAAGAGGCAGGTGAACCAGTGGGGAGAAATGTTGCAAGAGCATTTCTCCAGGATTTAGATCTAATCGAGACACTGGCAGAGTTGCAACATCATATAGAGGGGTTAACCCTCGGTATACCAGATGTTTGGATCGAGGAGTTACTGATGAGACTATAATGCCATACTATTGGTGTACCTAGCCATTGGATGAGGCTATTACGCATGATAGCTCAGGAAGTGACCTGTTATCATGAGCATCATTAGATCTACTTAGGATGATTTACTATATGCATTTTGAGGTTTTGAGATCAGATGAAAAACATGTCTCTGACACAAATTTTTGTAAAAACTTTGAACATCTATCTATTTTACTTTCAATGTTTTTGTATGGTTGTGTAATCCTATTCAATTGTTGATGTGAATTGAAAATTTACTCTTTACATATGTCGTAAATGTTTGTTTAACACGTAATTCATAAAAGAATTAGTCAATGTGTTAAAGTTTCTGGAAATGTGTTGATATTGAATGTAATCAAAATGTCTTTCCAAGAGATGAACTTTAAGGAATATAACATGAATAGTTGGATTACGGACAGTATAAACATTCATAAGTTGTAGTACGACAAGTTGTGAGCCTATCTTAATGATGATTCAGCGAATGCCAAGTGAAATGGCATCATAGAGGAGTTCAATCAATGCGGTATACTCAGTGATATTGTTTGTAGAACGACTAATACAAATTCCTTGAAAAATCCCTAACTCGCCACTTGGAGCAAATATGGCCCATACTGCAAAGGATAGGTTTTGTGTACTATGACTAGCACCATCGACACAACCAATAAATGGTTCCAAAGATTCCAACATATGCAACAAATGAAAAGTGGATTAATAACCACATAAAAACTTTAAAAGTCTCATTGTGACACACACATGCAATCAAATCATATATACAGTGCTTTTACTACGCACAATCATGCATAGTAACATTTAAGATACAGACCGTTTCAGGGCTGCAACAATGGAATTCCATCATAATCAATCAACTCTTAAGCGCATTTTTCCAAAACACACTCGACAATGTAGGGGCCCATCCATAGTGGTTCAAATTTTCCTATTTCTAATTTATCGGCTTCCTAATAATAAAGCAAGACCAGGTCTCCTTCTAAGAATATGTGAGGCTTGACATTGTGGTCATATTTCACCTTAATTCATTTCTTATGTGCTTCTTTGGCCAATGTAGCTTCACAACATATTTCATCTAAATGGATGAGTTCTAAGAAACGTTTTTCTCATTAGAAGTGTCAGGTAACAAGTCAAATGCGAGTATTAGTGATGAAATATCAGATTGTATTGGCAATATTGCCTCAAGACCATATAACAATAGGAAAGGTGTGAATCTAGTTGCATTTCTTACTGAGGTTTAGTAAGCCCACAAAGCTGAGTATAGGATCAAATGCTAGTTTCTTTTGTGAACTCCTATCATTCGTTAAAGAATTAGCTTAAGGACTTTGTTGATGGCTTAAAATTGTCCATTAGCCTATGGAAAATAAGGAGTAGAACTATAATGTGAGAGTCCTAACTTGGCAGTTAATTCAGTCATCATGTGATTACGAAAATGTGAACCATGATCTGTAACTACATCTTGTGGTGCACCAAACCGTGCAACCACATGGTTGAAGAAAAAATGTGTAGTTGTCTCACCAATTTTGTTTATGTAGGCATCACCTTAGCCCATTTCATAAAATACTCAACGACAACAATAATATACCCATGCCCCCTGGCCAAGTGAGGGTTACATGTCATGAAATCAATGCCCCATTTTGAAAATGGTCCAACAATGATGACAGGATAGAGTGGTGCAGGTGGTAATCAAGTTTTATGGTAAAAAATGTGGCATGCATGACAACTTCTGACAATATTAATGAAATCATTAAATATGGTAGGCCAGAAGTAACTAGCATAGAGAATATTTAGTGTGGTAGCATAACCAGATAAATGTCCACCACAAGCACTAGAATGTCAATCATTTAGAACTTTCTCGGCTTCCTCATGTGTGAGGCACCTACGAAAAATTGTATCGATACTGCGATGGTAAAGGATGTCGCCAATGATCAGATAATCTTTAGCTTGATATCGAATACATCGTTGTTTATAGAGAGAGGTATCAGACCGAAAAGTTTGGGTTTGGAGATAGATCAATATATCTCAATACCAAGGGTCAGATGACAAGATCATAAATAGGGACTCATCCAGAATTGATGGTTCCGTTGATGAGTTGATAGTGGTAGAGGGAAGGTCGCAAAGAAGCTCGGTAAAAACTAGAGATTTATTTGAATTCGATTTGATGAATTCCAAATCAAATTCTTGCAAAATGATGATCCGTTTTGAATATTTTCCCACTAGCAATTGACGTGACAAGATGTATGTCATAGGGTTGCAATCTGAAATGAAAGTTGTCTTTCGGAGCAGGATATAATGGAAAAATATTTGTATAGCTTGAACAGAAGCCAAAGCTAGCTTCTCCATGTAAGAATGCTTAACTTCCGTATCATTGAGACTATGACTCAAATAAACTTCCATAAAAGTTTTGACCGTTCAACAATGATGACGCCACTCATGAATATGATCAGAAATGTGAGTATCAATGGTCTGTTTAAAGTTGGTCAATAGTTCCATTCCAGTTTCATATCTAATGGGTAGCTAGAAATGGGTTAAAAATGTAGTGGCTAAGGCTATGAAGTTGTCAAATAAAGCTTGTGGTAATTAAATATACCACTTTGCATCCTGACTAGTGATTGTTCGCTGGAAAAGGTGTAGTGTTATTGATTCATCATTTAGGGAGTTGGATGAATACCATAAATGAAAATTCATAATGTGATTGGATAAATATTCTCCAAGGTTTCCATTGAACTTAGGAATATCAAAAGGCAACTTGTGTGGAATCACTCGCCACCAAGCTGAATAAAGAATGGGATCATTGGTAAGCTAATTTAAATCTGGCGATTCAAGTGTTGTGACAAAACGCAACTATCAATTTAGGTCAGGTTGAGTGAAACTAGGGTAAGATGGAATTTCCTGGGAAATAGGCCTTTGCATACTAGCATAAGGAATCTGCCACTGGTAACACTGATAGGGGTAGGTTTGTTGAGCATATCCAGTATAAGGTTTTCATTGGGAACCAGGATAAATTTGTTGTTGACCAAAACCAGCATAGGCTTCTTGACTAGAACCTGGGTAAGCTTGTTTTTGACCAATCCCAGCATAGGCTTGTTGACCAAGTCGAGTATAAGTTTCGTACTGTTGGCATTGTTGTTGTTGGTATTGTGGCTACCACAGTTGTTGATACAATGGTTGTTTCCCACCAGTTTAAGTTTGACTAGGTTGTGGATAAATTGGACCAGTATAAGTCTGAGTCATCCAAGTTAATGGTAAACTGGCTTGAGGTTGTTGGATTTTAGACACAAACGGTTGTTGTAAAATGGCCTGAGAAGACTTAGTCTGTAGACCTGAAACTTGAGGGTAAGAGGTTTAAGGATCAAATTGCAAAGGTTGAGATACAATCAACTGAGCTTGCGACTATGGTAAAGTCATAACAACAGGTGTAGTAGGTATGGATGAAACAGAATGTATTGGTTGTGATGAATACACAAACCTCGGTTGAATAGGCATTGTAGGCTGCCATTGACAAACAATCATTCCATAATAAGTTGGACCTAAAGATGATGGTATAATGCCATATGGTGGCCCCCCAGAGCATGGAGAATAATAGGATTGGGCATATTGTTCTCCATATGGAGGTAATCTAGTGTTAAGTGGATACACTGGATGGTAACCAGATGGACCAACTTGATATTGACTTGATGGATCAAATTTTTCAGTATTCGTAAGTGAAGAACCAGGTAAAATTCCTATCAATGACATGGGTGAAGACCATGGACTAGAAGAAACACTAGAGTGAGTTCCAGATAATGATTGGTAACCCAGTGGGACATGTAGACCACCATACAGATGTGACTTAGGTGTTGTGGTCAACATCGAAGAAGTAGCAACAGTGGATGTTGTCGCAGTTGTAATAGATGATATAGTCTGGGATGTTTTTTCAGCCATAGTCAAATGACCCAATAAATGTCCTAATGAATCTACGGGAGTTTGAAAGTAAACAGGATCAAGAGGGGCAGTGTAAGTTAACCGAGGAAAAGAAGGATAAAGATAAAGCCCTAGTCCAAATCAAGTTGGAGTTCTAGGTGAAGTTTCTTTTTCAAATTCCTCTTCAATAGCAACCAAACCGGGTGGAAGGATTTCACCATCAAGTCCATAATAAATTTCCGGTTTTGACTCTATGGTAAAGGAGAAGTCTCAACAGTTATAGATGTCTGAGGATAAACCAGTCGATTATCTTCCAGTATGGGAACAACTTCTGGTTGTTCAACTTCGGGATCCAAGTGTTCTGGTAAAAGAACAACACATTTAGGATGAATTTCTTGAACAACTTCTAGTTGAGGATCAACTTCTTGTTGGACAAATTCAGTTACCATTTCACGAAGTTCACTTTCAGTCTCCTCAGGTTATTGTAAAGGTTCCACTTCAGTATCATATAAACCAGTAATAGTAGGAGTAACTGGTATCAAAGTACATAGAATTATAGGTGACTCTAGTAAATCAGATGAAGAACCAAAATTTTGTGATGTATTGGACTCAATTAAACGAGACCGCTTTCATCGACTAGGTGTAGCTTCAGGTGGTAAATGTGATTTACTTGCTGTCCTACGTGGTAAAGGTTGATTTTCTTCCACGATTTCTGATTGATTTTATTATAAAAAGAAATAAAGAAAAAGAGGGTAATCTAGGCAAAATAATTACCAAGTAACTACGAACTGCAATAAATCACCTTGGAGGAGCCAAGGACTTAACATACATGCAGGTAATCTCCTTGAATGCTATTTTTGGTGTATCACAATATACAAGGTGACTGACTCGGTTACGTATGGATGTATAGTAACCTAATGTAGTCCTCCAAAATATACCTGAAAGTACATGGAGGCCCAATTCATGTTAGCATTGTCTAATGCAAAACTGCACAGTGAGAGCATTCCCTTATACTTTTCATACTATAACACTGCCCGATATACCCGAAAGTACATGGGTGAGCTATGAAATACCTACGTACATGGAATGAGGTATTGCACTCGGAATGTATCATAGACCATTAACGTCAGCTTCTATGTTTAACGACATCGGAAAATGTCTCTAGCCTAGAACTCTAAATGTTATGCGTTAAGTTACAATGCTCCATTATGTTAATTGAGATAAATTTTAGCTGACATTGTTTAAAAGTTTTCCTTTTAGGTTCACCGCATGATGTTTTTGAAACTCCTAGAATGCAACTAAGATGGGAAACATTCTTTTCATTTGATTTCAATAATGAAAACTGTAACTAAAAGGGATAGAGAAATCAAAATCTTTAAACAAAGAGCATAGAGCACATCTAATGCAACTTTCCCTATACCATTCCTACAAGCACACACAAACTTCTAAATTCATTATGCATGTTTTTCTTTTCATTCCTTTAATAGATAGTGCATGTAGAGAATTCAAGTTACCTAGTTGAGGTGGAGATTCCAAGGTAGTGTAACATCAATTTAGACTAGTATTGAGTGTACAAGTGTGGCATGCAGTCAGGTGATTAGCCTAAAGGAATTGTGCAATTAAATTGAGGAAATTTACTAAATAATAGAGGCTAATTCCTCAAGGAAAAGCACAAGGTAATAGGAGCGCAAGCCAAGGAAACATTTGACTAAGTCCGGGTCAGAGGCCTTTAGTGAGTAGAGAGATAGGTTCTGCACTTGCAGGGTGAGATTAGTTGAGCGAATAAATTGTAATACATCTCCATTTCATTTGATTAATGCAACAGGAATTGGGGTTTTTAGAAGATTGGTTTCCCTATATAAAAATACTTTTTGCATGTGTGTTATTTCTTCTTGCACATCTAAATTTTTTGTTCTAAATTATGAATTAATTTCTGCAGAGCAGTAGTGTAGATTTGTGTCTTTTGTTTTAGATTAAAACATCATGAGAATTTTGTTTAAAATGGCAACAAGAAATTCTAAAAATAGCATTTCAGGATATACTCCAACTCTGTTGGAAATAGCAAAAAATAGAAATGCTAAAAATCGCATTGCTGTAAATAGCATTTCGGGATAGACTCCAATTTTAATTAGTCACTAGATTAAAATTGAGAATTAAAGTTCGGATTTGGTCTCAGCAACTGTTTGAAAAATAATTAATTAATTCATATTGAGTTAATTAGTTAGAGAAAATCAAACATGAAGTCTTTTTGAAGACACGCAACAGTTATCCCTTTGATTGAGGAAGTTATCCCTTAATTAAGGAGATAAGGATGAGTTGTATTTGAGCTGTAATTAGTTAGTTCTATTAACTGAGTTACATCTAGTTAAATTAGTTCCAAATAGCTTGAAGAACTAATTGTGAGTTTAGTTAGTTAATGCATGCATGCGTGCAACTAGTGTTCTCCATATAACTGAATATTCTCTCATAAATAACTCATGCATGTCAGTTCAGATAGAGACCCAGTTGAGATTAAAGGAAGGGACAATGTACTATCAGTTGGAGGAATTTTTCTATAAAGGAAACTCATCCATGCAGAAGGAATTATCTCCTTCAGGGCATAGTTATTTTAGAGGTCAGTGTTGTATGTGAGGTGAGAATCGCACAGGCTGCAGCTGGAGGACCCAGGAGAAATTGCGCAAGGAAATAGGAGGCTTGGAGGACTGAAGGAAGGCATATGTGTTGTCTATTCTATCTATGAGCAACAGTGAGGGATTGTACTGAGAGCTGGATAGCTTGTGAGCTAAATCTTTGTGTAATCCTGAGATATTTCCACTTGTATGATAATACAGATAGCGGGGTTTTGTAGCTGAGGATTTCCCAGCGTATTCTTCTATGTTTTATGTGTATGATTTCTTCTTCTCCATTATATGTGTTCTAATTGATCTTGCTCAATTTTATTAAGCTTCCGCAAAGTTTGATAGTAGAAGTAGGTCAAGTATTTTTCTTTAGTTACATTGCATTATCAGGTGATCTATAGTTAAAATTTCTACACGGTATCAGAGCTGGCCGATCCATAGAGAATTTTTTACAAATTTTCCAACCTACATCAAAATTTCTACATGGTATTGGAGCTAGATTCACATTAGAGAAGGAAATTTGAAGTTATATCTCAGAGGTTCGAATTTAAAATCAGTGTAGTGGGATTTCTTGAGAGATGAAAACATTACCTTAAATGGACTAAGGCTAGAGTATGCCTTAGGAGGCACCTCTAATTTTTTTGCATGGAAGGACCACATGGAGGAAGTATTGGATGAAAATGGGTTGCTAGAATACATCAAGACAGATGTTGCAAAACCTTAAGCATCTAATGCCCAGAACTCTGCTCAGTGGAAGAAATATGTAGCCAAGGAGACGAGAATAATATTGGAGGGAGTATGGGATCATATTGTCTCGAATATCCATGGAAAGCAAACTTTGTTCATGATGTGGAAATCATGTTGGGATGGGGACCCCTATGTCCCATTTTGTCTAAGTTTTGGATTTTGTATTATTGTAAAGTCTTTGCAATTTGAGGAGAAGAGTGTGTTGAATGCTAAGAGTCAAAAGGGGCTTTTAGGAAGGTCAAAGCCCCTTATTTTGTAAATGGATGGGTTGTTTTGATGATATAATGAACTTTGCCCATGGTTCGAGGACCATGGTAATGTAATGTAAACAATATAAAAGGGAATCATCTCTTAAGAAAGTCGAAGTTCATGGATGGGATTTTGAGTCTATTTTGTCTATAATGTGGTATTTTGGCGAAGGGAAGGCTACTGTAGATGAGTGCACGAAGGCCTTGGTAAGTCAGCAGTTGAGTGCGTGGGCCCATGCAGTTGTGTGTGCAGGGTCGGAAGAAGTGTATGTACAGAATATCTGAAGTAATAAAACATATTTGAAGCAATTTTGTGTGTTCTTTGTATATTTATCTATTTCTCTATTTATGCTTAGCTATAATTTGATTCTCTGTGATATTGTCTTAATTGCATCATGAAGGTCCAGATCTACTTTTATGTGGTAACTTATGCATGTTAGAATAATTAGGTGAAGC
This sequence comes from Pinus taeda, assembly GCA_000404065.3. Taxonomy (NCBI): domain Eukaryota; kingdom Viridiplantae; phylum Streptophyta; class Pinopsida; order Pinales; family Pinaceae; genus Pinus; species Pinus taeda. Next base: position 89,946 of record APFE031300902.1, read on the forward strand.
TCGTAGATTTAATTAAGTAGAAATCAATTTAAGTCTATGGTTCTGAAGATAAGGGTTTGCAAAGGTCAAATTAGGCCTTAGATTAAGGAAACACCTTATTGCTACATCACACAGTCATCTGGATGCAGAAACTTGGTTCTAGCATCACCCAATACTACCTTGGGTGAGACTATAGTCTGCGGTAAATGGAATGTTGTGAAAGGTCCAGTAGTGTAGGGTTTTGTTGGTTAGCACAACTAACTCTGAACCTCGGTCCAAGCCCCCTCAACCCAACAAGTGGTTTTTCTTTCTGGACCGAGATCTGTCTGAGGGATGTGTGATGTAGCATTCATGGATACCAACTAGGAAAGAAATCAAGAAGTGGATATATCGGAAGTTGCATGCTTTTGCAGGCCAAGAAAATAGAAATTCGTGCTGGTCCAAAGAAAGGTAGTTACATAGATATCTCTACACATAAGAGCACAAAAATTTCTTTTCATCATTCCCTTGTGAATTACATGAGTGGTTGTCTAAGCTAGCAGACAGTGAACCTACTTGGAAACACGATGACCCTATTATGTGGAACCTTGAAAAGATCAAGTGCCTTGAAGAGTATGATTATTAGGTCGCAAGGTTGTTGACTATTGGATTGATAGTATTTGGGTGGTTTCATCACTAAAATTTCAATTGACATGTTTGTATCTTATAGTGAAGTTGAACATCGATTATTTAATGGTCCAAGAGGTAAGTACCTCAGATTTCTAAAAGCTTGGATTAAAATGTTGTTGTGCAATGATCCGGGTGGTTCTAGAGACACACATAGGACAAAGAGGACTTAGGAAAGGTAAAAAATTAAACTATTTGGATTATGCTCTAACTAGGACCAAAGCATAGATCTCGTTATCCTAATCGTGGTGGTGCGAATGGTTTGTCAAACCGAGTCTGTATGAGAAAGTTAGAAGCAGTCAAAGTTGGGTTGACTTTTGCTGACTACGCAGGCTTAAGGAGGCCACAATTTGAACTTTTCCGGCGGATAGAATCCGGCCAACTTTGGCCAAATTCTAGATGAAATTGTCACCTCGTTAAATTGCCTCCTTATGTCAAAATTCAAATTTTTCAAAATGTGCAATTGGATTTTGTTAAACCAATCTATATATATATATTATATATATATATATTATATATATTGATATATATATTATATATATTTATATATATATTTATATATTATTTATTATATAGATATATAAGGGGGTGGGGGCCACCAACCCCGGCATCCGCTACACCCATCCGCATATCACATATATGCCATAAATGTTAATGCACCTGGGCCTGTGGGAATCGAACCCGCCCGACCATGTGGCTGGCCCGCACCACGGGTGGCCCATCCAAACAACACAACACCATATCACACGCAACTGTATCACCATAACACGGTTTCCCCAACTGTCAAATCATGACCGGATGCAAAGAAATCATAACCGCATTTATTTTTTAACAAAAAAAATAATAGCTATGTTAAAAGTAGGTGTGAGCGGGTTTGGAACTCGGAACCACCTCTCACAAATGCACTAAACTTAGCCACTAGGCCAATGGCCTTGTCATTGATATTTTCGCCCAAGAAATTCATATAAACTCATCATATTCTTAGTGTGGGGAGCATTAAGGAGCCAAGAGTGCACATGTGGATCGAGGAATTTTTAATTAATTTTTAATGTAGGGTGGAACCATGAACCTAAGAAAAACACAGGTAGAACCATGATTGGGTGAAATTCTCAGGAGGGTGAAATTTTTGTAGTGTCAAAATTGGAAAAAAATTTATGTCGATCTTACACCTCTCGGTGACACGAACCCGATGGCGGAGTCAGTTTCTTGATCTGAACAGCCGATTTGCAAAGGACCCAAATGAGGGAATCTTTAAGGAATCTAGGGGGAATCTAAAAGATTCCTTGAGCCCCAGATTCTCAATTTCTCAGAATTTAGAAATTGGACAGTCAATTTTACACTATTTGACACCACAAATATGATGGTGCGTTCATATTTTCCATTTTATCATTTCATTTTCCAGCTACTTTTCTAAGTGGAGTGCAGGTGTCAACATTCATGTGTGAGCAGTCATTTTCATGCAATTGATGTCGTGAGATTGATGGTCCGAACAATTTTAGCAGTTTCACATCCGCTTCTTCAGATGGCCCTTGGTTGTGAGGTATATGCAGTGTGTTCATGTACTTCTTTTGCTATGCATTGTGCTGCATAGATCCCTGCTGATGCTTGATGTGGGATCTTGTTTCTTACTCATTCTCATGATCCCTACTTGATGTGACACGGAATCGTCTATGTGATGTACTTGTTGTCATGATTTGCCATGTTATGTTTTGAGATCCCTTGTCGTATGTTGATGTGATACTCATGCTATTGTCATGCATGTTTTCATTGAGATCCCTTTTATGCCATGCTGGCGGGATGCTCATCATGCATGAGCTTGTGTCATACTAATAAGAGTCTTTTGATTGAGACTTCTTGTAGTGGAACATCTCTTGGAGCCACCCCTGCGTGAGGGAATTTTCCTTGTCTGATAGTGACATCATCTATTGTGTACATCATCACTATTGATAGCACTTAATGGAGCAGCCTACACCATCTTGACACCGAGGCCCGAAGACGTAGTCCCTCTTGGACGAACTCTATTATCAATGGCTTATGTTTTCATGTGTTGATGATTGACATGTTCCTCTTCTTTACAACATGCGGATGTATTCATTTATTTTCTTTTAAAAATGCAATTTAACACACCACAAAAGTAAAAGGTCTTGGAAGGGTCCTTCGTCACATCCAGACCTAGATCAAGTGGTATCAGAGTGATCTTTGCGATGATTTGAATTGTAGCATGAACAATGGAACATATAGCGACAGAGGATGAAAAAGCGATGTACAAGATGATGCTTAAAATTTCCAAAAGAGTGGAAATAATGTATGAAACTCTACAAAAAGAGACAGAGGAAAAGGAGCAATTGCAGCTTCAGTTGCAAGCCACGGAAGAGGCCCTGGAAGAACTGAAGCACAACAAGCAAAATCTTCAAACAGAGAATGCTAAATTAAAGATGCTTCTACATGAAGAGAAAGAGGAGAAACATATTCTGCTACGAAAACTGCAAGTAAAGGACGAGGCCTTGGAAAAACTGTAGCGTGAACCATGTGAAGTAAAATGTAATTCTCTGAATTCATGTATGTGTCATGATGATGATTTCATTGTTTTTGAAAATCATACCACAGGAATTGGCTCCAAAATATTGAAGAGAATGGGTTATGAAGTAAAAGGCTTGGGCGTTAATGGCCAAGGCATTTTCAACCCCATCAAAGTATAGGAATTACCGTGTTGAACAAGACTTGGCTATGTCAGAAGGGAAGTTGGGGAATGCACTGAGACAACTAGTGAATCACCAACAACAGATGATGAGAAGCCCTCATCAGTTCTTTCCAAATTGATAGAGGAGGTAAAAGATGTTGATTTCCTTTTAGTTTCATCATCACATAGTATGATTTCTATTGGATATTTGGAGATCCCAATTACGGGGACAAACATGAGGCTACTTACTAGGACGAGGCACGAGAAGGAAGAAAAGCTTGGTATTAATAACGAATGCATAACTCAACCATTGGAGGTTGTGTAGAGACCTCAATTTGCAGGCTCGAGATACACCAAAGGAGATCTAAGGTGTCAAATTCTTTAGAGACATTGTCGAAAAAATTGAGGAAAGATAATGATGGGAACACATCCCCATCATCCCACAGTAGTGCCCATTGCAGGGAGAGAGTTGAGGCAAGCTCTCCTCACCATACTTACACCAGAGACAGCAAGGAAATGAATAACTGATTTCAACATGCGAATGTTCATTTTGATTATGATCATGTTGTTAATGATGAATGAAGAACATGGCATCGAAAACCATGTACGTTTTGTGGATTACATAACCATACATTTTCTAATTGTTGGAAAAGAATGGTAGCACTCAAAAGGATGAGGCATGAAAGACCCTCTCAAAAACAGTTAAAGAAACATGTTAAGCAGATCTGGAGGAAGAAGATGTACTGCATTCATTGTGACAAAAATGGCCATCAAAGAGCCACTTGTTGGAGACTACATCTAGAGCAGCGCCTTAAAGACAAAGCGTCGGTGCATGAACTAGGTGAAGCCGTTGCTTGACAAGAAAAACCGCCACAAGGAGGTGACCCATTCACATTGATAAGTGAAAAATGATTCCTAGACATGTTAGCATTTCATGTTCACACTTTTGTAAATAATTTATTGTGTTTTAAAATGTAAAATTTATGATGTGTTTTCCATCACTTGTTTTGCAATAATGATGTCTGGGCTTATTTTGTGTTGCATGATAAACTTTGAAAGTGATGTTGTGTTTCCATCACTTGTCAAAACAATAGTGTTTGGCCTTATGTTTGTAAATCATGTGTTGTAATGATGATGAGTTTTCCATCACTTGTTGAAGCAACAATGATATGTTGGCCTTGTTTTCGTAGCTGGGGTATTGCATCCATCTTAATGTGAACTTGATCAACAAGTATGTGTTATAAACTCATGGAAAGTGTGGGATGCTTGGTTCATTAGTTGGTGATCCAAAATGGATCTAGAATAGACTCTGGATGAAGGAGTTATTGTAAAAAGAATATTTTCCCAATGTCCTTAGAAAAGGAGGCATTTTTTATCAAATGTGGCCTAAAGGGTTAATATTAGTCTTATGCGCTAAAAACCTTTGTTAAGTGCTACACCTTCATAAAAGCGTGTTTTACATTGAAATTCGGATAAAGCATGTGGGCAGTAGTGGCCAGGTGGACCCGAAGAATTTATAGAAAATAGACTAAGCCTTTTGAGTTTTGAAGGAGGGTAGTAAGCGGTATTTCGGGCGGGCTTCAAGCAGTAAGCGGTATTGGATGGGCTCCGCCTGATTCCATACATTGGCTGACACATAGCATGCAAGAGGAGAGAGGAAACTACTTTTTTAGGCAGTTAATCCCCGTGTAAGTTATGCTCCTAAAATGACTGTCAGCTGTCAGATTAGAGGTCGTGAATCAACGACTAGGATCTGATCAGAGTGATCGGCGATCGACATAATCAAAGGGAAGACCCCCAGGGCTATTGCAACAATGATATTGCGATATGTGATAAACTAATGGCCTGATGTGCGATCGTACGCCAACCATCGGATCGATGAGCAAGATCAACGATCAGGATTTTATCGGGGTGATCAGCGATTGGGCGATTGACGGATCCCTGGTACAAAGGGTTGTTACATGCGATTGTGATTTGCAATTGCGATATGCCGATAAGGGGCGGACCTGATGGAATTATAGACCCAATTTCATAAGTTTTGAAATCTTGGTTTTCAGGATTATCAATGTATTCCCATATATTGAGGTTTTGACCTCCTTCCTATGCGATTGAAATATGCCAATAAAAGGCAGACCTAAAAGGGTTTATAAATGTGGCTACATAATATTTGAAATCTGGTTTATTCGGATTTTCTTTGTATTTCCTATGTATTTTGGTTTTGGCCAGTACACCATGTGATTGCGATTTGTGATAGAATGGTAGACCCGAGGGGTTTATAGATGTGATTCTATATTATTTGAAGTCCAGGCTAAAGGCCCATGATGTGTTTTGCGTGCATTTTCCTGTGTATTTTGTTATTTGGCTATTTCGGCGAGAGGAAGGCAAAATGACCGGGTTTCCTGCCCGCCTGTTCTTTTCCATTTGTAAACGGATTCTTGTGATGAAACAGTGGGGTTCTTCAATGATGAAGGTCTATAACTGATGTGTTACAAGAGCACACAGAGCTCAATTGACAAGGAGGGTGAAGGTTGCTGAAAATGCATGCAGAGGTTGAGAGTTAACACAAAGAGTAGAATTGATAGAGGGTCGCTTAGAGGTTGAGCGAGCCCGGAAGCTCATGAGAGCCAGAGCTAGAGCCAGAGAGTTCACAACATACTTCTAAGAGCCATGGAGCTGTAATGAAGCTGTAGAACAGTAAAAAGATCAAATGATCAAGCTATTGCTGGTGTCGAGAGTGTGCTGGAGATAGAAGAAGGAGTTCCAAAGACAGTTATGAGAATTCCGAGGGATTCAGAGAAGCCAAAAGCTCAAGAAGCCCAGAGCACTAACTGAAGGAGTCAAGTCCAGAGAAGCCTATATCTGTCTGCAGAGTAAGGATAGCCAGGGGTAAGATGGCATTCTAAACCCATAGGTTAAGTTGTAAACCAATGGAGTTGAGCATGGGGCTTGTAAAAGAATTTAAGTCATAATCCCAGAGAGCCTAGTTGAGTTGACTAGAGCTCAAGGAGACATAGCCCAAGAGGTTTGGGTGAACTCCATATTATATTGTTGTCTCATGTGTTTGCTTATTTGCTGATTTATTTACTGCTATGTGTGTTTTACATCAGCATAAGCAAATGAACATAAGGGATTTGGTCAGTTAAAAACAAACACAAGCATACACCTATTTCAAGCACTTTTTAATTCCAAATTGGTTAATCATAAGGTCTTGGGAATATATAAGATTTGGAGTGGGAGAGGTTCTTGTAAGCTTGACAAGAAGCCTTTAGTGCCCCATTTCAGATCAGGTGGTATCAAAGCCTAAGGTTGGTTAAACCCACCTTCAAAGAAGGTGATATCAAAGCTATGTTATACCAGAGTAGGTTGCATCATGTAGCAAGTGGTATCAGATTAGAATGCTTGATTGACAGAGCAAAGATTGCTTGTCTAAAAGGTGTTTGGGCAGTTAAGGATCGATTGATTGATTTATTGTATGCTTGTTTGTAGATTGACTATTGTGTGAGTTTGCAGAGGTGAAGGGAAAGCTACTGATAGCTAAGTCCAGGATAAGACAAGAAGGAAGAAGGGCTGAAGGCATTCTTCTTATCCCAAAGGACTGCAAAGCAATCCTTGAAGCACAAGAGGTTTGTTGGAAAAGGTTTTTTGAATAAATCTCTTTGTTAATCTTCTTTGAAGTTTTTTTGTTCATTGGCATAATGAAAATTTCTACAAGTGAGTCCTCAAAAATCTTCTTTCTTCACAAGTTTATTTGATGAAGACATGAAGCAAGACTTGTTCATCATGATGGATAAGGTGAGATAAATGTATGAGGATGGAAGGAAGAGCAACATACTTAGAGAGCAGTTGAATTCCGTGGAGGAAGAGAAGCAGTTGCTTTCTGACAAATTGCAGGAAATGGGGAGGCAACTTAATATTGAAAATATGAACCTGAAAAGGATGCACGAGTTGGAGACACAACTCCTTGTTGCCAAAGAAGCCTTAGTCAAGTATCAGCTTGAAGAAAAGGTAAGAAATTCTTGTTTGTTTTCAAATTCTTCTAAGAACGCTTATATCAGTTCTTTTGAAAAACATACTAGAGGCATAGGTTCCAAGTTAACATCCAAAATGGGCTATGAAGGAAAAGTCTTGGGCAAACATGCACAAGGTATTGTTGAGCCAATAATGGTTGAGGAAAGGCCTAAGTATTTGGGTATTGGCTATGGACAGTCTTATGGAGGAAGTTCCAAAGCTGCCATCAAGACCATTGAAACAGTTCCAAGAAGGAGTTTCATTTCAGGTCTTCTACCTCAAGAGTGTAAAGATTGCATTCAGGAGGAATGCAATAGCTTGAAACATCATTTGTAGGATGCAAATTTTCATAAGCATACACTTGAACCAAAGAGTTGTGGAAACTCTGAAACCATTGAAGAGGTTGATAGTGTTCCAAAGGGAGCTACTTCTTCATTTAGTTCTCCTCCTCATGAAGGCAATAAAGGTGAAAGAGAAAGGTATAAATCTGGTTCTTATCATATTCCTTTTGATTCTGTTCAGCATGGTAAATTTCCATATAAGTATGGGAAAAGAATTACATGTTCCTTTTGTGGTTTGGATAACCATAATGTTTCTAGATGTTGGAAGAGAATGACTACATACAGGAAAATTTTGAAGGAATGGAAGCAAGAAGCCAAAGGTCCATTGGACAAGGAAAATCATGCTGTCAAGAGGATGCACATGTGTTGCACCTACTGCCATAAGCAAGGACACATTGCTGAAAAGTGTTGGACTCTAAATCCAACAATGCTTCCACGAAACTTGAAGAAGGTGGAAAGAGAAAATGGAAGAAATGGAAAGGAAGTTTCCATGAATGATGTGTTTCAGGATGATTCACATGTTGATGCTGATGTGTAGAAAAAGGTAACACCTTTGAAATGGATTTGTAAGAAATGGTTAGAGTTCTTATCCAATTAAGAATTGCATGTCTTTTGATTTGATGCATATATTTTCATTTCTTTGTTAATGGAATGCAAGTTGCAGGTTTTTACCAAGAAGGTGAATGGAAAAAAAAGTTGAGTAGGAGACTCACTTTATTGCTACAACATTATGTTCATTTTAGCTTCAAAAATACTGTGTGCTTAAGCCAAAGTTGAAGGATGAAATGCATGCATGAGAATGATGTGCATGAACATAGGCATGTTGATGATTTCCTTGTTTTTGAACATGTATGTGTAATTAACTTGAAGGGTTGATTGCTTTGTCTTAAACATGCATGTAATATTGACTTGAGAAAAGTTGATGTGGTCTCCAAGATGGAGATAATGATGAAGTTCTTCATCGTTGAAAAGACTCCTTTGAGATCTTTTCTACATGCTTGACTTGAAGGATCAACTGTTTTAAAGGCATGTGTTGTGGGCTTGTTATCTAGTCCATCATTTGTATGCAGATGTAAGACATGCAGGTGTTCACAAGATGTGAAAATCTGTTTCTTTTGTTGAAGAAGGAGTTTAGGCAATCCAGTTGCTATCTATATTTCTGTTGTTGTTGACAGCATGTCAAACAGGTACAAATGAAAATTTTGTGAGGTAGATGTAACTTCACATTGGTTTAGGACACCTTGGATCAATGATCAAGGAAGAGAAGTTCAAAATACCTTATGTGACCTTCTCAACAGGAGTTCTGCATGAAGTTAAGGAGGAAAACCATTCTTCCCAAGAGGACTAGCACATCCAAGAAGGAAAGTGGTCAAAGGCTTTGGTTCAGAGCCAGTATGCAAGGCAATTGGATGGAGGCTAAAAGAAGAGGGTGTTGTTACTCTCATTTAATGTTCAGACCAGTATATCAGTCTTTTGGAGACCAAAAGTTCCTTTAGTGGGAAGGTGTGATCCAAAATGGATCTAGAATAGACTCCTAAGTCTAAAGTGTTCCTCACAGAGGATAATGAAAGTCAAGGAATGCTCTTGGAAATAGTCTTATTGTGTAGATTGTTTCATTCTGAATCCAACGCAATTTGAACGGGCTAAAACGAACTCCGGACGAAGGAGTTGTTGTAAAAAGAAGATTTGCCCAATGTCCTTAGAAAAGGAGACATTTCTTATTAAATTTGGCCTAAAGGGTTAATATTAGCCTTATGCACTAAAAACTATTGTTAAGTGCTAACCCTTCATAAAAGAACGTTTTGCATTGAAATTTGGATAAAACATGTGGGCAGTAGTGTCTAAGCGGACCCAAAGAATTTATAGAAAATAGACTAAACCTTTTGAGTTTCAAAAGGAGCACAATAAGTGGTATTTCGGCGGGCTTCAAGCAGTAAGCGGTATTGGATGGGCTCCGCCTGATTCCATAGATTGGCCGACACGTAGCACACAGGAGGAGAGATGAAACTACTTTTTTGAGTGGTTAATCCCTATGTAGGTTATGCGCCCAGAATGACTGTCAGCCGCCAGGTTAGAGGTCGTGGATTAATGACCAGGATCTGATTGGAGCGATCAACGATTGACATAACCAAAGGGAAGACCCCCAGGGCCATTGTGACATCGATATTGTGATATGCGATAAAGTGATGGGCCAATGTGCAATCGCACGCCAACTATTGGATTGATGAGCAGGATCAATGGTCAGGATTTGGTTGGGGTGATCGGTGATCGAGTGATCGGCAGATCCTTGATACAAAGGGCTGTTACATGAGATTACAACTTGTGATTGTGATATGCTGATAAGGGGTGGACCTGATGGAATTATAGACCCAATTTCATAAGTTTTGAAATCCAGGAATTTGGGGTTTTCAATGTATTCCTGTGTATTGAGGTTTTGACCTCCCGCCTATGCGATTGCGATATGCCGATAAAAGGTAGACCTGAAAGGGTTTATAAATGTGGTTGCATAATATTTGAAATCTAGTTTATTTAGATTTTCTTTGTATCTCCCGTGTATTTGGGTTTTTGCCAATATGCCATGCGATTATGATTTGCGATAGAATGACAAACCTGATGGGTTTATAGATGCGATTCTATATTATTTGAAGTCCAGGCTAAAGGCCCATGATGTGTTTTGCATGCATTTTCCTGTTTATTTCGTTATTTGGCTATTTCGGCCAGATGAAAGTAAAACAACCAGGTTTCCTACCCGCTTGTTCTTTTCCATTTGTAAACGGATTCTTGTGATGAAATAGTTGGGTTATTCAATGATGAAGGACTGTAACCGATGTGTTACAAGAGTACAGGGGGCTCAATTGACAAGGAGGTTGAAGGTTGCTGAGAATGCGCACAGAGGTAGAGAGATAACATAGACAGTAGAATTGACAGAGGGTCACTTGGAGGTCGAGCAAACTCAGAATCTCATGAGAATTAGGGCCAAAGCCAGAGCTAGAGAGCTCACAATAGACTTCTAAGAGCCTAATGGAGCTGTAATGAAGCTATATAACAACAAAGAGATCAAATGATCAAGTTGTTGTTGGTGTCTAGAGTGTGTTGGAGATAGAAGAAGGAGTTCCAGAGACAGTTAAGAGAATTTTGACAGAGTGAGAGAAGCCAAAGGATCAAGAATCTCAAAGCACTGACTGAAGGAGTCAAGTCTGAAGAAGCCTTCATCTGTCTACAGAGTAAGGACAACCAGGGGTAAGATGGCATTCTAAACCCATAAGTTTAATTGTAAACTAATGGAGTTGAGCATGGAGTTTGTAAAAGAATTTAAGCCATAATCCTAGAGAGCCTAGTTGAGTTGATTAGAAATCAAGGAGACGTAGCCCAAGAGGTTTGGGTGAACTCCATATTATATTGTTGTCTCATGTGTTTTCTTATTTGCTTCTTTATTTATTGTTATGTGTGTTTTACATCAGCATAAGAAAATGAACTTAAGGCATTTGGTCAATTAAAAACAAACACAAGCATACACCTATTTCAAGCACTTTTTAATTCCACAATTGGTTAATCATAAAGTCTTAGGAATATATAAGCTTTGGAGTGGGAGAGGTTCTTATAAGATTTATAGGAAGCCTTTAGTGACCCATTTTAGATCAGTTGGTCATAAAATTCAAGCATGTAATTTGCAAAATAATGTATGACAGGTTGGAGAGGTTGTAGGTGTTGACTCATCGCTTAAGGCTCTGAAGAACAAAGGCGAAGGAGATGGAAGCGAGACCTTTCAAGATGCTTGTGATGCATACAAGGTACATAGAAGTTGTAGATTGTTTTTCATGCTTTTGGAGGACCAAAAGCTCCTCAGTGGGGAGGATTGATCCAAGTGGATCCAGAGACACACATAGGACAAAGAGGACTCAAGAAAGGTCAAAAATCAAAGTGTTTGGATTATGCTCTAACCAGGACCAGAGCCTAGATCTCATCGTCTTGATCGCGACGGTGTGAATAGTTCATCAAATCGAGTCCGTATGCGAAAGTTAGAAGCAGTCAAAGTTGGGTTGAATTTTGCTGACTAGGCAAGCTTAAGGAGGCCACAATTTGAACTTTTCCAGCAAATAGAATCCGGCCAGCTCCGCCCAGATTCCGGGCGAAATTGTCGCCTCGTTAAATGGCCTCCTTCAGTCAAAATTCAAATTTTTCAAAATGTGCAATTGGGTTTTGTTAAACCATAACATATATATATATATATATATATATATATATATATATATATATTATATATATATATATATATTATATATATATATATATATTTATAATATTATATTATTTTCTATATATATATATAAAAGTGGGTGGGGGCCACCAAGCATGCCACCCCCTACACCCATCCACATTTCACATATATGCCATAATGTTAATAAACTTGGGCTAGGGAATCGAACCCGTCTGGCCCACACCATGGGAGGCCCATCCAAATAGCACAACACCATATCACACGCAACTGTATCACCATAACACGGTTTCTCCAACTGTCAAATCATGACTGGATGCAAATAAATCATAACCGCATTTATTTTTAAACAAATAAAATAACAGCTATGTTAAAAGTAGGTGTGAGCGGGTATGGAACCTAGAACCACCTCTCACGAATGCGCCGAACTTAGCCACTAGGCCAATGGCCTTGTCATTGATATTTTTGCCCATGAAATTCATATAAACTCATCATCTTCTTAGTCCAGGGAGAATGAAGGAGCCAAGAGCATGCATGTAGATCGAGGAATTTTTAATTAATTCTTAATGCAAGGTGGAACCATGAACTTGAGAAAAACACAAGCGGAACCATGATTGGGTGAAATTCTTAGAAGGGTAAAATTTTTGTAATGTCCAAATTGGACAAATTTTATGTCGACCTTACACCTCTTGGTGACATGAACCCAATGGCACAGTTAGTTCTTGATCTGAGCAGCTGATTTGCAGAGGACCCGGAGGAGGGAATCTTTAAGGAATATAGGGGGAATCTAAAAGATTCCTTGATTCCCAGATTCTCAATTTCTCAGAATTCAGAAATTGGATAGTCGATTTTACACTATTCGACACCAAAAATCTGATGGTGCATTCAGATTTTCCATTTGCTCATTTCATTTTCTGGCCGCTTTTCTAAGTGGAGTGCAAGTGTCAACATTCATGTTCAAGCAGTCATTTTCATGCAATTGATGCCATGAGATTGATGATCTGAACATCTTCAGCAGTTTCACATCCACTTCTTCAGATGGCCCTTGGTTGTGAGGTATATGCAGTTTGTTCATGTATTTATTTTGCTATGCATTGTGCTGCATAGATCCCTGCTGATGCTTGATGTGGGATCTTATTTCTTACTCGTTCTCATGATTCTTGCTTGATGTGGCGCAAAATCATCTATGTGATGTACTTGTTGTCATGATTCGTCATGTTATGTTTTGAGATCCCTTGTTGTATGTTGATGGGATACTCATGTTGTCATCATGCATGTTTTCATTGAGATCCCTTTTATGCCATTTTGGTGGGATGTTCATCATGCATGAGTTTGTGTCATACTGATAGGAGTCTTTTGACTGAGAGTTCCTATAGTGGTACATCTCTTGGAGCCACTCCTACGTGAGGGAATTTTCCTTGTATGATAGCGACATCATCTCTTATTTACATCATCGCTATTGACAACACTTAATGCAACGGCCTATACCATCTTGACACTGGGGCCCGGAGACGTAGTCCTTCCTAGATGAACTCCATTATCAATGGCTTATGTTTTCATGTTAGGGTCCCACCCTAACCCCCTTATTTGTTTAATAGGATTGATTCATAGTTATAGTTAAGAGTCAATAAAGCCCATATTAATAATTGTAAGTGGTTAACCCGCATTTAATGAAGTGACCACAATTAGTTGCAAATGGGCCATGGTATTAGATAGATGGTATTAATAAGAACCATGGTATTTCCCCATGGTCTTGCATGTATGAATCCTATATGAAGGATAGAGACTCGCCTCGAGTAGCATCGTGTCTTATTTTGTAATCGAGCTCTGCTTTATTGGAGGTTTCCCCCTCGAAGAGGCAAGTGAACATTGTTTTCTGAATAATAAAATAATCGCTGCTATTTCTCATTGTTCTATGTTTTGGGTATATTTCTTCGCATATTTGGTATTCTAGTATCATCTTGCAGGTTAAGAGAATAACAAGTGGTATTAGAGCACTTTCCAGGGCCGGTGGGATCTCCATTTTTTAGCAATTTTTTTTTTTTGGCTAGAGACATGTTTTAGCGTCTCTAAACCATGGGATCTGTCGTTGAGTGCATAAACCTGCGGATTTGGGGAGGCATGCATGTAGGAAATGCAAGAGGTGGCCATGCTTGTTGGACTCCCATGTAACCCCTATGGGTACCCCTTCGAGTAGTATCGCATTAGACAGAACCGTGTATGGACTGTCTTCCAAGTACCCTCTGCGTATATTGGATGCCCCCTAGCTCCCTTGAAACCTCGCCATAGGTAAAGCATCAGCCATCTTGCTGCTATAGTACATCGAGAACAGTGCTCGGAGAGATTACTCACCCGTACGATAGGGTAGTCGGGTTGTACGGCTAAGGGTAAGGTTGATCCTCCTTGGTTAGTGCCCTGAAAAATTGGGCTGAGTACTACTGTTAGACCCTTGTGTATATTGCGATTTGTAGCACCTGAAACTCCTCGAGACCATAGTTCCCTTCTCTATCTCTGGATCATGCATACTCTCTACCAGATCAGATCTCACAAGTGGGATTTTGCAGCAGCAGCAACAATCAGTTCCGCAGTTCACATTTATCAAAACAACCACTCAGATTTATTAGATCCATCAGATTTGTAGCAGCAATCTATTCTGATGTACAGATCTATCTAATCAGCCAATCAGATCTTTCAGATCCATCAGATCTGCCATCCAGATCTGAGTAGTTGTGTGGGTTCCTATACCTGGGCATGATTTTCACAGGACTTTTGGCAGCATTGACATTTTGGGGATTCGGCTACTACAGTATTCCTAAGCAAGGAGTAAAACTCCTTTAGGAGTTAAAAAAAGAGAAAAATTATGAGACCCCCTAGGGCACTTATTGGTGACTTAGCCCATACGAATCAGGATGGCGAGCTGAGCAAGGTGATACCATGCAAATGTTAGTGCCAAAAAATTCGGACGGTCCCCAATTTCAAGTAAATCGGCTCGGTGCATGGTACAAACTAGAGCTCAAACTATGGCGAATGAGAGGATGGATAGCCTTGAATCATCCTTGAAAGAAATCCAAGAGCAGTTGAAGGCAATAAATACAACACTTTCTAAGGGCAAGGTTGAGGCACGCGAGGAGGCATATATTGGCCATGAAAATAGTGAGGGTAAGTCTATCCAGTCTCTTCACCTCTTTGGCACCCTCCAACCATCCCATCCGCGACCTCCCAAGTTGGACATGTATAAATTTGATGGCTCTAACCTGGCCACATGGATAGCACAAATGGAGCAATATTTCACACTCAATTACATCCTGGATAATACGACTTAGCTTAGTGTGGGTATCATGTACTTGGACAATGAAAGATGGAAATGCTGGCAATGGTGTCAACATTGCTATGGAAGGCCCTTAACGTGGGATACATTCAAAAACGCTCTTATGGATCACTTTGACCATGAACTTAACTTTTTGGGCCATCTCACTAAGCTCAAATAGACATGAATAGTGAATGAATATATTGCAGCCTTTGAAGCCTTAGTTTTCCACACTGGAGGTCTATAAGATGAGTTCTACACGGAATTTTTGTCAGTGGTTTCAAAGATTCCAGACAAGCCCACATTCGACTGCACCACCCTAGATCATGGCTGTAGGCTTGTAGGATAGCTCGTGAAGTTGAACGTGCATTGGCGGCCCAGTCCAATCGGCCAAATTTCATTGCCAAGGGTCACCCCCCATAGGCTCAAAGCACTACCCAAACACTCAAGGTTCAAAAGGTGTCACCAACAGAAATGGCAGAAAGAAGAAAGCAAGGATTGTGTTACTACTGTGATGAGAAATACTCCACTGGGCATAAATGCAAGAAGCCCATTTTTTTTCAAATTGATGCTACTGATCACAGTGCATTAGAGGAAGCCCTACCACTTGAGCAACTAGAGGAGGAAGAAGAGGACAACCAGCAGGACAATGTACTTGAAGAACCAGTTATCTTGCTGCATGCTTTGGCAGGGATTTCTTCGCCTCAAACTCTAAAAGTCAAAGGTTTTATTAAGCATTGACCAGTAGTAGTCTTGATTGATAGTGGAAGTACACATAATTTTATCCATCAAAGAGTCGTGGAAGTAGTGCATTGTTTTGACGGAGCAGTTTCTAACTTCCAGGTCCAAATTGCTGATGGGGGAACAATGAAATGTGAAGGCTGCTGTGAAAATGTCAAACTTCAAATGGGGGATTATCAATTAAAAACCCACATGTTTTCCATACACATGGGAGGTTGCGACATTGTCCTCGGTGCTGAATGGCTTCGCACACTTGGCTCAATTGTAATGGATTTCTAGGAGTTATATATGAGCTTTAAGCAGAACAACCACACACATACCCTCCGCGGACTCCAAGCAAGAGCTCCCTCTATCATCATCTCACATCAGATGGAAAATTTGTTAAAAAAGGGCCACCATGGAGTCATAGCTCAATTTAATGTCATCCAGGCCTGCGAACCCAAGCATGTTCATATTCATCTTGAGCTACAATAGATCTTAAACAACCATCTGCCAATCTTTGACAAGTCTCATGAGCTTCCACCCTCGAGAGGGGAACATGATCATAGAATTAATTTTGTCCCAGGAGCCCAACCACCAAATGTGCGCCCATATAGATACCCGTTTGCCCAAAAGAATGAAATAGAAAAAATAATCAAGGAACTCTTGGAACAAGCATCATTCATCCCAGAATTAGTCCTTATTCATCGCCAGTGGTCATGGTGCTAAAGAAAGATGGGAAATGGCGTATATGTCTAGAATTCAGGGCCCTTAATAAGTTGACAGTCAAAGAAAAATTTCCCATTTTGGCTGTTGATGATTTGTTGGATGAACTAAATGGGGCTCAATTCTTTACTAAGCTTGACCTCCACTCCGGCTTCCACCAAATCCGCATGAAAGAAGTAGACATCCCAAACACTGCTTTTCAAACTCATGAAGGCCATTATGAGTTCCTGGTCATGCCATTTGGTATTTGTAATGCCTCGTCCACTTTTCAGAGCCTTATGAACCACCTGCTCAAACCATATCTTAGAAAAAATTTCCTTGTTTTCTTTGATGACATCCTCATCTACAGTCACACCTGGGCCACACATCTTTAGCATGTAGATCTACTCTTGAAATTGCTCTGCAAGCATAAATTATTTGTCAAGATGTTCAAGTCTTCTTTTGGCATGGAAGAAGTTGAGTATTTGGGCCACATTGTGGGATGTGAAGGTGTCAGGGTGGACCCCAAAATGATCCAGGCCATGCAGATTGGCCTCAACCTAAGACATTGAAGAGCTTGAGAGGATTTTTGGGTCTCATAGGCTACTATCACAAATTTTTCCGCAATTATCATCGCATTGCTAGGCTCCTTACTCAAATCCTCAAGAAAAATTCATTCCTCTGGAATGATGAAGCACAACAGGTCTTTATAGCTCTCAAACATGCCATGTGTTCCACTCCAGTCTTAGCACTACCCAACTTCACCAAATCTTTTGTGATTGAATGTGATGCTTCGAGTACAAGTATTGGGGTAGTCTTAATGCAGGAAGGTTGACCCTTGGCCTTCACAAGCCAACAACTAAGTGGGAAGAATCTGGGACAATCTACTTATGAGAAGGACATGATGGCCATCTTACATGCAGCAGATACTTGGTGACCATACTTATTGGGGCGACATTTCCAAATCCGCACCAACCATCAAAGCCTTAAATATTTTTTGGAGTAACACCTATCCTCACCACAACAAAATAAATGGCTCGCCAAAATGTTGGGATACGATTATGAGATAATTTACAAGATAGGGTGCGAAAATATTGTAGCAAATGCATTATCCTGCCAATTTGAGGAGGAAATTACCCTGCTCACAATTTCCCTTCCAATTCTAGAATGGATTGAAGAGGCCCACAAGGAATGGTTTTCACATCCCTGGCTCTCCCAACTCACTAATCAATTGCAGGAGGATCCCAATTCCATAGCTGGCTACTCATGGCAGGATGATATTCTTTGCCACAAGGACAGAGTCATAATATCACCAACATCCACCCTCAAAAGCCGCATTTTGGCGGAGTTGCACTCATCTCCCACTGTAGGATATTAGGCTTTCAGAAGACGTATGCTTGCACTCATAGATCTTTTTTTTGGACAGGAATGAAAAAGGAAATTCTTACTTTTGTAGCTGAATGTGACGTCTGTCAGTGCCACAAAGGAGAAATCGTCAAATGTTCAGGCACATTACAACCATTTCCCATCTTGGCCTCAATTTGGACAGAGGTTTCTATGGATTTCATTACGGGTCTTCCCAAGTTAGGAAACAAGTCATTTCATGGTGGTTGTGGACAAAATTTCTAAGTATGCTCATTTTTGCACCCTACCCCACCCTTTGACACCAACTTTGGTCGCTCAATCTTTCATGGATTAGATCTTCAAATTGCATGGCATGCCCACTTCCATTGTGTCTGATCGTGACCCGGTCTTCACCAGTAACTTTTGGCAGGAACTCTTCCAGCTACAAGGTACCCAACTACAACTCAATACTTCCTATCATCCACAAACTGATGGTCAAACCAAAGCAGCCAACAAATGTCTAGAAACATACCTTAGGTGTTTCACTTCAGAAAAGCAACATCTCTGGGTAAAGTGGTTACCTCTAGCTAAATGGTGGTATAACACTAACTATCATGCCACCACCAAAATGACTCCATATGAAGCATTTTATGGTCAACTCCTTCCTTCCCCTACTTCTTATATCAAGGGATGCTCGAAGGTACAAGCAGCGGATCAACTCCTACAGAACTGCACAACCATGCTAGCTCAACTTAGAGAGAATCTTCATCAAGCTCAAAACCGCATGAAGCAACAGGTAGATCAACATCACTCAAAATGCCAATTTCAAGAAGGGGATCAGGTATTTTTGAGGCTGAAACCATATAAGCAAACATCACTCAAAGACAAGGGTTGTCAGAAACTATCTCCAAAATTCTACAGATCGTATCGTGTACATCAGTGCATTGGAGAAGTTGCCTACAAGCTAGCTTTGCCATCCACTACAAAAATCCATCCAGTTTTCTATGTCTCATGCCTCAAGAAAGTGATTGGGAACAATTGCAGAATTCAAACCAATCTACCTAAATTGGATGAAGAAGGATCAATCTGGCTCCGACCTGAACAGGTTCTTGATACACAAGAAAGGCACTTGCGTGGCCGCATGATCAAGAAAGTCCTTGTAAAGTGGAAAGACACCTCTCCAGAAGATGCAACCTGGGAACCAGCCACTATTCTTCAGTAGTTTCCACAGCTTCAACCTTGTGGACAAGGCTGTTCTTATCGGGGAGGGCATGTTAGGGTCCCACCCTAACCCCCTTATTTATGTAATACAATCGAGTCATAGTTATAGTTAAGTAAAGAGTCAATAAAGTCCATATTAATAATTGTAAGTGGTTAACTTGCACTTAATGAAGGGACCACAATTAGTTGCAAATGGGCCATGGTATTAGATAGATGGTATTAATAAGATACATGGTATTGCCCCATGGTATTGCATGTATGAATCCTATATAAAGGATAGAGACTCCCCTCGAGGAGCATCATGTCTTATTTTTTTAATCGAGCTCTGCTCTATTGGAGGTTGCCCCCTCGAAGAGGCAAGTGAACATTGCTTTCTAAATAATAAAATGCTTGCTATTATTTCTCACTGTTCTATCTTCTGGGTAATTTCTTTGCATATTTGGTATTCTGGTATCATCTTGCAGGTTAAGAGCATAACATTTCATGTGTTGATGATTGACATGTTTCTCTTCTTTACAACATGTAGATGTATTCATTTATGTTCTTTTAAAAATGAAATTGAACACATCACAAAAGAAAAAGGTCTTGGAAGGGTCCTTTGTCACTCTCAGACCTGGATCATGCAAAAAGAGTGTTATGCCTTTGAATTTGTGTTTAAAAGTGGTCAGGTCAGATATACGTGAAGTGGAAAGAGATTCAAATCTGATTGGGACAAATACACTGAAGGCGCGTATAGTCCCTTATTGGGTGAATTAGATAGCGAAGAAGAAAGGACCAGCCCTAATACCCCTGGAGGCGCACCGCAGACAAAAGGTCAGGGAATTTCTTGGATTCTGCATCCATCCACCCCATCTCCACCTTCATCACCACCTCATACACCTATGCCTCCACCCCCACCTTCTCCTCCACCTTCATTCTTCAATATGGCGAATAGAGTGAAAATGCTTGTATTCAAGGGTCAGGGATCAAAGGATCCTAATCAGTTTTGGTTTGTAGCCGAAGCTACGTGGAAGGCATAATAGATCAATGAAAATAACATGAATAAAGTGCAATTCTTTACAACACTACAAGATAGAGTGCTTTCATGGTATATCAAATATAGCACAACCAATCCAAATGCTATATTGGCTGAGACAAAGACTGTGCTAAATGTAGAATTCAGGAAGCCAAAATGAGAGGCTCAGTGTGTTACTAAAATAAAGGACATCAAGCAAACAACTAATGAGTTTTCATGGGATATGGATTAGGGATTGAAGTGATAACTGAGACAAGTTAATATACATATTTCATATGAACAACATTAGGAATGGTACATAGTTTCGCTATTGCCACATTTAAGACTGCCTTTGTGTCAATAGAAGATCGAATATCAGGTTGAAGCATTAGAGATTTCAATGAAGCTGGAGGCTTCACCGATCCAGGATATGAACCTAGGAGTCTAACAAATCCAGTCATAGTTAGCAAGCTTGCATATGGAGTTGCAAGATCTGAAGAAGGGAAAGGAGGTTCAGTCAGGACTATGCCCTGAAGTTTGGTGCACAAAGTGCAAGGTTGTAGGCCACTACAAGGATTAGTGCCCTGTGTACTAGGATTATATAGCTATTGGAGGTCCCAACCTGTTGAAACAAAAGTCTCCACTTGATCAAGTGCTGGTTCAAGATTCTGGTGTAGTATCTACCAGGCACTAGGAATGCATACGACAGACAATTGTTATATATTACAAAAGTTTGTAGAGTCATCAAAGTAACTCTTCTAAAAAATTTGTAAATTGGTTGGGCATGATGAAAGAGATTTCTGAAGCTATGATTTGATGATAGACAGAACCCCAATGTATAGAATGCAGACTAAAACTAGAGCGTAAAACGATCAAGGCTCACCTACGGCTCGCAAAGGATTCCAAGGACATGGAAGAGGATGAGGAAAAGGCACTGGAAGAGGTCAGGGTGAGATCATCTGTGATAACTATGGAGAACCAAGAAATTTTGCACACGACTTCCAAAATCCAACTCATCCTTCTTGTTAATATTGTAAGCAGTTTGATCATGTTATATAAGTGTGTCCTGTACTAATAGAAAAGATGCAAGAAAAGAATAACCAACAACCAATGCAGAAAATTCAGATCATGCGATTTGAAACGCATGAATACAATCCTAGTGTCATTATAGTAACATGAAGTGGTATATCCATAGGTGAAGATAAGGTAGAATTCAAGCATATAGTATCAGATACATGGGTTCATAGGGTTGGTGAAAAGAATGTTGGATATGAATTATACAGAGAAAAGGAGACATTTATGGAGGAAAGGAAATTTTTTATGGATGCAGCTACTTCCATGTCTAAAACTTAGAAACCAATAGTCCCACAAAGAGAGAAATCTGAAGAAAGTATTTCGACAGAGAACTCTGATCCCACAGTTCTGAAATCGTTTCTCTAGGCATGCATGAAGCTATTGAGGACCATAAGGTAGTTGAAGGACTCCAAGACCTGATAGATAATTTTGCTAATAAGGACAAACCACTCCTTGAATAACACGTAGTAAATAAGGTTAATCGGAGCAAGAAGAGGACTGGTAGGGAAATGCGGTTGACAACACAAATTGGTGATTTTGGTATGGACCAGACAATTCTAGACTTGGGATCTGACACTAATGTACTGCTAAAACAAACTTGGGAATGTATGGGGAAACCTAAGTTGTAGTGGTCGCCAATCTATTTATGCATGGAAAACCAACAAAATATAGTTCGAATGGGTTGCCAACATGGAGTGATTGTAGATATTGATGGAGTCAGCGTGCTCACAAATTTTGATGTCATTGAAATAGTAGATGACAATAATGCAAGCCCATCAATTCTGAGGATTGATTGGGCTTTTGACATGAATGCTATTATTAATTTAAAGAACTGAAGCATGGTATTTGAAAAGAATGGCCTTCATGTAGTTAATCCATTAGATCCAATTGAAGGTGCGCGATACACAGAACCAGTTCGTGAGTAATATGATGATGAAGATATTGATCACATATATAAGCTCATTGCATGAGACAAATGTTGGATTAATACCATTGTAAATGGACGTATCATTTTGGAGAAGGATAGTTTGTGCCAATCAAACTCAGAGGAAGAATTAGAAAACCGGCAGAATTGGTTGCATGAGATCTCTACACTACGATGCAACAGGATTACAAAGTCTTTGTGTTGTATATCAATCGAGGTACGTAAATTACCTTATTATGATGGGCTATATGATGTCAATACTTTTTTTGGCCATTTTGAAAGAGATGTACCAGAAGAGCACAGGATCCAGGCTCTAGATTCGGCTTTAAGAGGTATGCTTGCAAGATGGTCGGGGACCCACAAGGATAACATTGTTGATTGGAAGGAATATTGTAGGCTGATGAGATTAAGATTTGGCTCTACAACAATAGAGCTCAGTGAAAAGTACACAGGTAAGGATGACCTATGCAAATATCTGGCTTGATGGACTAAGGCTTGGAGTGAGGCACCTCAACCAAAATGGGTACAAATCATTATTCATACCTTAGACGTTATATAGACGAACTGGTATTTGGAGATGAACTTATGACATGGGACTATTGATTGGGATGAAATGAAGGAGAGTTGTTTTCTTACATTCATCTTTGAAGATGGGTTCAAATGCATTGATGGGGTGCTTCAAGTGATTAAGGAATCAATCTTCCAAACACAAATAGAACCTATAACTTGAATGCAACCTAACTGGAGCGCTCAGCTACAACATGTTTTGGAATGCTACAATGTTACTATGGAAGGAGGCGATGAGGATCCATGAAATATCAACATTCCTGATTTAGAAGAGCTACGCAAAGTAGCAGAACTTGATGCAAAGATCCCTAATATCTCATAACCGGTAAAGACAAAACAAGTAAATATTGGCTCAAAAGCAGAACCAAAGTTCATGCACATTGGCGACTATTGGGATGAATACAATGTTGGAAAGGTTGTTGAATTACTACATAAATATCAAGACTTATTTCCAACAAAATTATCTGAATTGAAGGACATAGTTGGTGATTTGGGTGTGATGAAGATCAAATTAAAACCAGATGTGAAGTTGATTAAGCAACACCCATATCGACTGAACCCAAAGTACAAGGAAAATGCATAAGAAGAGTTGGATAAGAGGCTTGTGGCAGGTATAATTGAGCCATTGGAAGAGTCGAAATGTGCCAGTCTAATAATGCTCTAGGGAAAGAAAACAAAAGGTGATATAAGGATTTTCATAGATCTGCAGAAGTTAAATGATGTGTTGGGACAGGGTGCCCTAGGGTTAATTTTGGGGCAAAA
This sequence comes from Pinus taeda, assembly GCA_000404065.3. Classification (NCBI taxonomy): domain Eukaryota; kingdom Viridiplantae; phylum Streptophyta; class Pinopsida; order Pinales; family Pinaceae; genus Pinus; species Pinus taeda. The sequence goes on from APFE031300902.1 coordinate 113,455, forward strand.
GCCCATGTTTTGGGCAAAAAGAACACATTTTATTGTGAAAAGTGTAAAGTTTCTGCAAGTTGTGGTTGCAGAGCATGTAGATAATAAAGTTTCATAAAGGGTTTTACCCTTCTTTTATGTAAGTTGTATAGTCTTGTATAGACATTGTATAAAAATGAGAGTCTTAGAGAGTCTATGAAGAAAGCAAAGAAGGAATATGAATGTAATGGGTCAGTAAACGAAAGAGCAAATAAGTCTTATAGTAGAAGAGTGGCTTTGCATCTATGTGCGTAGAGGCCTAGAGTAGAGTCCGCAGCTAAGTGCGCGGACCCCTACAGGTAAGTGCGTATGGAAGTCTTGAGTCTGTTAGTGTCAATACTTGCAGCCTTCCACCAATGATCAAACATACTCTTACAAAGTGTTCTTAGGGTGTCAAAGTCAATTTTTTTCATTTCAGTGAGTCTTCAAGTAAAAATTTGGTCACTAGGTATTAGGTCTAGGACTGTTTTCACTCCTTCCAAAGTTTTCCACGTACTGGTCCATGTCACCCCTTAGCTAAGTGTACCATAATTAAAAGAGTTGTCATCATTATTATAGGTTCCAAACTATAATTTGTAAATGAGTGGGTCATCTTTTACCTTGTTGCCTCAGTTGTGCTTTTAAGGCTCATTTCCCTCTCCTAGGGTTTTAAGGGCATTTTTCTTGGTTCCATGAATCCCATGATAAAAGAAATCAACAAAACTTATATCCTACTACTCATATACCTTCCCCTACCCTTCATAGACCTTCTTAAACACTTCCCATCACTTATATCCCTCAAATTCACCATTTTCCCACAAACCCTAGCCTATTGTTACAATTTGACACCAGTTTTAGTCTAAGCCTGTGTTTTTCCCTTTTGGACCCCTTACTGTCACTCAATATTTGAAATTCCACTTTCCCCTGTTTCCTAACATCCCACCCTACCCCCCAAAAGTTTCCTAATAATTTAGAATCCCCCATCCCCTTAATTTCCCTTCATTTCTACAAATCCCTTGTTTTCCCTTCACTAAACCTTAATTTCCTCTCCGTTGAGCTAGGGTTTGCTATGGAATCATAAATATCTGAGTAGAGGAGGCATAAGGGACATCAACAGGTATGCATCTATTTCATATCATCAACATAAGGTCTCCATCATTTGTTAAGAAGTCATTCCAAGCAACAAATCATTTGCCACACATAGGGCCGATTTTTCTTTAAACTGTGTTTCAAACCAAACAGGTATGAATTTGGAAAAAGTGAGAGAGGTTTTTGTCCATAATAGGCCAAGGATGAAAAAATCCTTCAATTTTTACATAGGTGTAATGGTTTTAGAGAAATTTCAAAAATACAGTTGCTATGAGAGAGTTGCTGCGCTTCTACAGTGACTTTGGGAAAATCAAATTTTCTTCTAGCTGGATTGTCTAAATGGATTGTTTGATGAGTCAACTGATAACTAGAAAGAAATATATTTCCCATGAGCTATCATGATCTTAATTTGGAGTTGAGGAAGACTTCCAAAAGTTTCTTGCAAGAGAAAACTTCATTTTTGCACCCTCATTATGCACTTTTTGACTAGTGTTGGGCGAATTGACTTTTTAGGGGCTATAATTGACCATTTTTAGTGCTTGATAGGTCCATTGTGTAGCCAAGAGAGAAATTTATAACGAGCTATCATGGGTGCAATTTGGACATCAGGATGGCACTTAAAAGTCCACCTGAAGATGAAGGTTGCGCTTGGCATTGGCGCTGCATGCCTAGCACTGGCGCTCCACATTGAACAGTGTTGCGAGCATTGATTTTTGACTAGGAAAATGACATCAAAATTCAGAAATTCAAGTTGTTCTAGAAAGAGGACAGGAAAATATCTCCAACAAGCTATTGTAGGCCCAATTTGGAGATGAGGAAGGCCTCCAAAAGTGTAGCTTAAGTTGAAGGGCGTGCTTGGCATTGGCTCTATGCGCCTAGTACTAGTTTTGCGCGTTTGACAAATTGTCCAATTTTTCACTGTTTTGTCCCAGTTTTCACTTTCACCTTGGAAAACCATGATTTTATCCTTGTAATTTATCATTTTAATGTAATTATGATGCTTCTACAACTTACTAGGGTAGATTCATTAGGTAAAATAAGTTCATGAGGTGTAATGCATCAATTTGTTTGGGTTAGGGATGAGTCACTTTGACCACCCTATTTTCTTGTTTGCAGTTCAGATCTTGTTAGAAACAACTCCTCTTCTCATGGATTCAACCCCTTGAGCTTAGGATGAGTTTTTTGGGGTCTATATGATGCTCTTCCTCAGTCATTGTATGGGTTTGACTCAGCGGGATGCTTAGGCTTTGAGAGGCATCATTTTGCACCAGTTACAGTAGGAGATTAATGAAAAATTTTAGCTATTTCTTTGGGATCCATGTGGTATGATTCTTAGTTTAGTTTTTCTTTTGTATTCATGTGTTAAAATGTATTATTGACTTCATTTCATCATTTCATTGCCTTTATGTGAATGTATACAAGTCTAAGGGGCAGAATCCATATCTTTTATGCTCTGTTTTGGGTGGACATTTCACAGTTTGTGTTTTCTTCAATTTGGGAAGAATCCATGAGGTTTACATGGTCTTCCTAGCTCCTCACCTCTCTTTTCACCTCATCCATCAAACCCAAAGGTTTTGATCATTGTGCCTACCTTGCCCCATCGAACACCCTGCAGTTTTGACCTAATTTCCTTGCCCTAACTCTTTGGCTCCTCCTGATCCAACAAAACCCTTCAAAATCAATTAAAACCTTGTGTTACTATACCTAGCCTAATATTAGTTTCTAGATCCAGTCAATTTGGCTGAGATCCTTGTTAACACCCAGGTTGTTCCCTATGACTCCCAAGGGAATACGGCCGTGGTAACCACTAACCAAGCTTTGGATTATAGGTGTTAGCCTACCTATAATCAGAGAGGGCTCTCTCTTTAAGTTTTGGCTCTGTTTTGTGAAGATTTTAGGCTAGTTATAAGTTTCAGTTTTTGTTTGAGACTTTGGTTGTGAGCTGTTGTTGTGAGAAGGGCATGAAATGTGCGAAAGATGCTAGTCCATTGGGTACATGGAGTCAGAAATCTGAGATAGTCCTGGTGCCTGTGATGGAGAAAGTTTTACTGCAAGGATAGATGGCTATTCTTAATATAACTTCTGATTAGTGAGCGAAACAATGAGAAATGGAATTACAGACAGTGTGATAACAATTTGAACAACAATTTCTACTTAGTAGCATACATGAATTACTAAATAGTAACTGTGAAATATTCAGGGTTTATTGGAGCAGTTAAGAATTCCAATTAAACAGCTGAAGTCATAGAAAACGTTTATAGTGAAGATAGATTGAGATCAGGGTGTCTCCATGGACAAATCTTGAGCTATTCTTTTTCTTTCTTCCTAGATTTAGAACAACATATGAGAGTTGTGAGCTTAAACAAATAAAAAAACATTAACAGAGATAGAGAACACTTATTATATTAAGCCATAGCACTAGAATCCTGTGGCATTCAATGGTTCCAACACAGCATGCATCAGTAAGACCCAATTCCTGTAAACTCCAAAGCTTTATTTATATCATCATTTTAGCATATCAAGGCTCGGAGCCTACTCTGAGGTTTGTGCTGGTGCTGATGTTGATGTTGATGGAGCTGCCTGCTCTGTGGGAGGAGCAGTAGTCTGTGGGGGCTCCTCAAGGTTTATGACCTCTGGAGGGGGCTATGAAGTCTGACCTCCTTCTTTCTGCTGTAGGGCTGCCTGCAGTGCAGCCTCTGTGTCCTCCAGCTTCCCTTATGTTTGCACTAGCTATTTGTGCAGTGCTACCAGCAATGTTGCTACCTCCTGGTCTTGTCTTTGCTGGGAAACCTCTTCTGTTTTACGGTGAATGGTTGCTGGGAACTTAATCTTTTTTCTTAGAGCTGCAAGGTCTGCATCTCTTATTTTGAGCAGCGATTGTATGGCCTTTGGATCCTTTGGGTCATGCCCAAGCTCTATGATTATATCCTCCAAAGACCTGATCCTATTGTCTTTGGCCTGAGAGGATGCCTTCTCCAACTCAAGTTGGGCAGCTGTATTGTTTAGGCTGTTTTCCAACCTATTAGCCAACAATGTTTTATCTGCCAGTGTTGAGTAGACCATCTCACCCGTTTTCTTGTGAAGTTCTATTTGGTCCATAGGGTGGATGTCCTTGGCAAGAACCTCAAGGTTGGTTCTTATGTAGTCTGCAGCTGACTGTGGCTGCAACCTAGTGGGCATGAAATGACTCATGGTCATTTTCCCTTCTGTTATGTCATAGGTTGACATAGGCCTCTGCTGATTGGTATGGGCCATCTTAAGCAATTGGTTGTAGATTTGGAGCCTGAGTGGCTCATTTCTCCTTTTAATATCAATGAATTGTTGCTTGATGCCCGTCTCTGCTCTCCTTTGCTGACTCGAGGAGCTGACCTCCTCCAAGGGTTCTTTCTTGTTCCTGCTGAAAGGAACTGGCAGATGCCTCCATGCTCGGTGGGCCCATGCCCAATGGTTGCCGCATAGGCACTTCTTCCTCGGAGAGGGGATTCAATCTCTGCCTCTTCTCCCCTTGATTTGTGGATGTGGTGAGGGGAGTCTCCTGCTCTCTATCCCTCTTCTTTCCCTTTTCCTCTTTCTGTGGAGTTTGCAGCACTGAGGCCTCCACTGTCTTTTCTTGCCCAGGAGGAATATTCTCTTGATCCTGTTGCTCAATAGGTGTTGGGGCTTCAGCTGTTTGTTCTTGCTGTATAGGCTGTCCCTCTTTTTGCTATTTTTCTTGCTGTTCTACCTCCTTTTCTGCTTGCTGATCTGTTTGCTGTTCTGTCATAGGAGGTGGCTGTTCCTGCTCCATCTTCTTTCGGTTATCCTTGCTTGATTCCTGTTGGGCAGTTCTGACTACTTGCTGCTGGGCTGTAGAAGATGAGGCAGCTGCTCCAAGTTGCCTTTGATAGGAAGAGGAAAACTGCCCACAAGTTTCTAAGTCAGCCTCTTTCTCAATATTTCTTGCTTCTCTTTGTAGCATTTGCTCTCTACCAATTGGCTCTTCTAGAGTGCCCTCTTTCCAGCTTAAAGAATTGGCATACTACTCAATATGAGGCAGTCTCACGTGAGCGTAGCCACCCAATTTGTATTTTACCCTCCTGAGGGAAATGAAATGATTAGGGTCATAAGGCACCCATTTGAAACTTGTTTGCAATTTGAGGGTCTCTAGGATCATATCAGCTTCCTTCCATCCTTCCTCCCTTTTATTGTATAGAAATGGGCCTAGCTGATTTCTCACTTTTAGTTGGACTTTCTTGTTTTTACTTTGGAAATGGACAAAGTCTGCATTTCCAAATTGCCTAAAATATTCTAAGGAAAAAAGTCTTATAGGGACATATCTTGGCAGCCTATAAGGGTTCAACTCACAGCCATATATTCTGATTACTCTATGGTGTTGGTAAAAGTACCAATCACCAATGTTGTAGGCCTTTGAGAGGTGAAGAATCCTTTGCATCTCCGCTGTCAATCTGGGAGGAGGGACACCCAATAACAAGGTCATAGCTGGATGGATAAAAAGGTCTATGAATTCACAGTAGGTGTAAGGTGAATAAGCTAAATGATGAAAGACTGAAGACCAAAACACTATAGACCTTGGGCTTCCCTGGGCATTTAGCTTCTTGAGAGGAATAGGGAAGGCATCAGGCTGATAAAATAAGAATAAGTGATAGATGTACCTAGTGTATTTAAACACCTTTTCCCTTTCTAGATTCATCAATTGTTCATGAATCTTATTGGCAATGTATGTGGCAAAATCATAGTGCACAGCAGGAGGCATTCCAGGGGAGAATATGGACAGCATGGCCATAATGGTTTCATCAACATCCTCATATGTCCCATAACCCAGGATGTAACTTATCAAATCTACCAGCATTTTGCCCAGCTCATTGAGATATTGATATGCTATAGGAAGGGTGGTGCTCATAGCTTCAAATTTTGGTTGAATAAACAACTGATTAATCTTGGTAATCTGAGCACTGGACAGCTTGCCCCCTTTCTTTATCAAGTCATTGATGGAGAGAGGAGTCAGGGGCTTTGCAGTGTGAAAGTGCAGCATCTCATTAATGGCCTCAGGGGTGATATGGAACAATACTGAGCCTGAGGGGCTGAGAACAGCTCTCTGACATGGGTCATGGCTGGAACGGCATTGATTTATCAAGTCTGGGAGGACATTGACTCGAGGGAGATTGTAAATGGGCAGGTTGGAGTCCCAAATCCCTAAGATATCAGCTCCACTGAGATATTGGGCTTTTAACTCATTCAGCAGGTGAATATTGAATTTGGAAGTCATGGCAGTTGAGTCTAGCATCTGGTAATCTCTATCACCCAGGGCCTTCCACTCTAGCTCTCTGTGTGGGGCATTCAGAGGTTGAACATTCAGGGCTACTAGTGTTTCCATGGCTAGGTAGTACTTGTGACTTGTACTGGAACTGGTTTTAGTGGGCAGAACAACACAGAGGGCTATTTTTGTAGAAGTAAAGCCAATTGTAAGGGAAAATGAGGTAACTGTGGTGACAATGGTGTAGAATGCTCAAAGGGAGTTAATTGAGCGACTGCAGGGAATAGCAACACTGTTTTCTTGGTGAATTAGCGCTTATCAGTTTTTCAGTCCACGAATGCGTGGACAAACTATGAATTTAGGAAAAGGTGACTATATGCGGGTTCAGCAAGTGAATTTCGACCCTACAACTGTAAAGGAATGCTGGTTTACCGGGAATTTGCTGGTAAATGCAGGTTTCCTTACTCTTGTTAATTCAGTTTTGGAGAATTATGGACATAAACAAGCTCTGAGGGGATGCTTTGGGTAAATACCTGGTGAATTGCCGGCAATGGTCACAAATGCAGGCGGGTTGGAGGTGGCATCGTTCTTCAGGTCAATTTCTGCAGGTTGGCAACAGGTGGTCGTAATTTGCATGTAGAGGTGAGCAACAGTTCTTTTTAGCAAAAGTGATAAAAACGCGAAATTTTGGCTAAATATAGACTTTTGGGTTATTGGCGCGTTTTTGGATGACGTCAGCATGACGTCATCAGGTGGGGTCAGGGTCGGGTGACGTCAGCATGACATCATTGAGTAACGTGGCAGCCTGTGAGTGGTCCATGGGGATCGCACAGGTGGCAGACACGTTAGAGCGCTAGCGGGCGAGGGTGCCGAGTTGAACATGACGTGGGCGGGCGTAGCGGTGACGTTGGCAGGCGGTATAACACAGTGGTAAGTGGATTTTCTTGGACCGCTCTTGATACTGTCACGGTATTGTTAGAGGGAGGCCCAAGAAGGTATGGGGGTGATGCATGGCAGAGGCCTGACATCACCCTCTGACAGTTTCTCGGGCGGTAAAGTGCAGCGATCGGGGCCCGTCCGATATGGATGTGGGCTGTCGGCTGGGAAAGCCCAGATCCGACGGTTGACGGGTTGATGACATGCGCGGGCAATATGAACTGTGGGGAAGAATAAAATATTATTATTTCTGAAATGCGTGCCCGACGAAACTTTATAAAAAGTGGGTTTTTTGGTTTTTTGCAAGGTTTATTCAGAAAGCAGGTTTTGGTTATTAATCCGAGCAAATCCCGGATCAATCCAAAGATTAATTTTTCGACGCTCTTTGGGTCGCGCTCAAATGTTTTAGCCCTTGAAACTTTCAAAACGACATATAGAGCTATAATGCTCGGGGAAGGGGATATATAGGTACTTTTGGGTTTTTTGCCAAATTTACATAGTAATAGGGGGATAGGGGATATAAGGGGTTAACTAGTGATAGGTTAGTAGTTAACATGAGTGAAAAAAAGGTGGATGAGGGGGGTAAAATGCTAAGTTGTTTATATGAAATCAACTTAGTTTTTAGGAAGTAGATCAAAATGAAAAGAATTTTTGCACAAGAAATGTGGCTCTTAAAGAAACTAGAACCAACAAAAAACTTTGACTTCTTTCATGAACATGGGTGGCATAGGGATGTTAGCCATGAATGTGATAGGGGGTGATATGGAAGTTAGACATGCTTCATTAAGTTGCTGTAAGACTGCTGAAAATAGGAAATTTGCACTGGCACCATGTTTTTACCTTTTCTTTAGGCCAGTGAAATGCCATGAACCATGCTTTCTGCAACCCCCTCTGCCTACCCACTCTATTTCCTAGCATTTTTTGTTACTCCAAGGAGGGTGCACTTAGATTTGCAAACCCTTTTGTGCCTTTTCTTTTCCTTTGGATTTTTCTTTTGATTTACTATCTAAAGCTACCATTATTGCTTCCAAGGCCCCAGATTAAGCAGTTGGGAACCTTCTTTCTCTACCTATCTACTGTACCTGCCAAGATTGAGCTGTTTGGACATATTTCTTTCTCTAACCTATAACAAAATTGAAATATGGCATGACCCAACTTAGGCTGTTGGATCACCCATTCAGAAGTAGGGCAACATCAACCAAATGTAAGTATATTTCTTCCACAAGAATATGAGATCTTTGTATCACCAAAGTAGATCATATTGGCACTTCCCCTGCCAATCATGAAAAATGAAACCTATTGGTATAGGTAGCTAACAGTGTCAAACCTGTAAGGGAATCACAATGAAGGATGAACCCAATGATGAAAGAGATAGTTAAGGAAGAATTACAAAAATTATTACAAGTAGGATTTATCTACCCTGTCTCAGAAAATCAATGGGTTTCTCCTTTAGTAGTGATACCAAAGAAAAATGGAAAATGGAGAGTTGGTGTAGACTATAGTGAATTGAACAAAGAAAAACTTAAATATCATTTTCCATTACCATTCATAGATCAAGTCCTAGCTTCACTATCTAGGAAAATGTTCTTCTCTTTTCTATATGGATTTAGTGGTTATAATCAAATTAAAATAGCATTAGAAGACTAGGAGAAAACTACATTTAGATGTCCTTGGGGTACATATGGATACAATTTCTTACCATTTAGACTATGTATTGCACCAACTACTTTTCAAAGAGCAGTTTCGGCTATTTTTTCTGATTTAATACATGAATGTGTAGAAGTCTTTATGGATGATTTCAATGTGTATGGAAATATTTTTTATGATTGTTTAAAAAACTTGGAAAAGTTTCTTCAAAGATGCATTGAAACAAATTTATCTCTTAGTAACAAAAAGTGCTTTATGATGTTAACTGAAGGGATAGTGTTGGGACATCATATTTCTTCTTCAGGAAAAAGTTTAGATCCAACAAAAATTCAAATCATTGTAAATTTGTTACCACCAAAAAATCAAACATGGGTAAGAAGTTTCTAGGATATGCGGGCTATTATCGAAGATTTATTCAAAATTTTAGTAAAATAGGCTTGCCCTTAGTTAAACTACTTACAAAGGACATAGAGTTTCAATCTAATGCTGATTACCGAAATGCATTTGAAAAAATTAAACAAAAATTACCCACAACAATAATTCTGAGAGGACCCAATTGAACATTACCATTTCACATCTCTACAGGTGCATGAAACAAAACAATAGGGGCATATTTAGGCCAAAAATGGAATCAATTGAACTATGATATCTATTTCACTAGCAAGAATTTCACTCCAGTTGAGTTGAGTTACACAGTTACTAAAAAAGAGATGCTTGTTGTAGTACATGCAGTAAATAAATTCAAACATTATGTAACATAATATGAAGTGGTCATTCGTACTGATCATTCAACCATTAAGTATCTAATTAACAAACCAAATACTAATGGAAGATTACTGGATGGTTGTTATGAATGTAAGAATTTAATATTACCGTATTAGACCAACCAAGAAAAGAAAATCAAGTGGCAGAATACCTTTCAACACTTCATCTTCTTGGTGATATTGTTCCAGTTTCTGATAACTTTCTAGATGAGTATTTATTTGTTATAGAAGTTAAAACACCATGGTTTTCTCACACATCTAATTATTTATCATCTACAACAATTCCTTCTCATTTTAAAAATAAATAATAAAAGAAAGTAATAAAATATAGTGCTAGATATAGTTGGGTTAATGGAGACCTTTTCTATACAGTACTTGATCTGTTAATTAGAAAATGTGTAAGAGAAGATGAAATTTTGGATATTTTGAAGACATGTGATGATGATCCATGTGGTGGTCATTTTTCAGACAAAAGGAAATCATACAAAGTGTTGAATCTAGGTTATTATTGGCCATCCATATTCAAATATTCAAAGGGTTATGTTAAGAAATGTGATAGCTGTGAAAGAATAGGGGGACTTGTACATTATGATGAAATGACTTTAAAGGCACAAGTACTTGTAGAGCCAATTTTTGCAATGGGCTCTTGAGTTCTTAGGTCCTATTAATCCACCATCCAATGAAAAAAGGTACATCTTCGTATGCACTGATTATGTGACAAAATGGGTGGAGGCAAAAGAAACAAAAAATGTAGTAGTGTCTTTTCTCTTTGAAGAGATATTCGTCAGATTTAGAGTACCAAGATAGATCATCACCGGCTAAGGAGCACAATTCACTTCCAATCTTGTTAGAGACCTTATAGAAAAATATAAAATCAAGTACAAAAAGTAAACTCCATATCATCCTCAGGCGAATGGACAAGTGGAATCAAGAAACAAAGTACTTGAAAACATAATGACAAATACAGTGAAGATGCACTGGTCAGGAAAATTGAATGAAGCATTATCATAGTATAGAATAAAATGGAAGAATATTACAATAGTAAACCCTTATCAGCTTGTCTATGGGAAATAATTTTGATTATCAATTGAACTTCAAATCCACACATATAGACTTGTAGTGGAACTTGGACTGGACCTATTAGAGGCACAACAACAAATAATCCTGCAACTAAATCAATTAGATGAAAGCATAAAAGAAGCAATGGAACATACATCATTGCTACAACAACAAAGAAAAAATGCCATGACAATTTTATTAAAAAGAAAATTTTTCATATAGGAGACTGGGCACTTCTATTTGATTCAAAGTACAAGGAATTCAAGGAAAAATTCACCACTCACTAGTTGGGGCCTTATGAGATTAAAGAAGTCTATGATAATGGATCAGTGAAAATCAACACAATAGATGAAGTAGCAACATCATTTCTAGTCAATGGACACAGATCGAAAATCTACAACAAGCCTATGAATAAAGAAGATTTCCTCAAGAAAATATCAACAGAAGAATACATGGAATTTTTGGAAAAGCATAGTAGTGTACCTTCCTTACTTACAGAATAAAAAATGATAAACAAAAAAAGGAGAAAAAGGTAAAAAAAAAAAAAGGTTTGGCTATGAAAGTCGAGATTCCTCGGATAATACAAACATGAATTCATAATAGAAGACTAATTTATTTGGCCAATATGAATTCAATAAAAAAGGTGTGTTTTCCAAATCATTATTTCAAATTTTCTTCACTATTTTTATGCAAAATAACTTCCCTAATTTGGAGACTTCTGGAAAGGTATAAAAATAGTAAAAGGGGAGAAAAACAAATGCATTTGTTTTTCCTTGTTAAACTCTAATAAGTTCAAAAGCTCAACATATTTTTAAACAGGGAAATAAATCATGAATGCAAGATATGTTCACTTCAAAGTAAGCATATACATAAAAGAGGGACATGAACATAAAGAACATCTACATAAAAGAGGGACCTAAACATGAAAACCATATAAATCATAGAGGGACCTGAACATGAAAAGTATCTACATCACAGAGGGACCTGAACATGAGAAACATATACATTACAAAGGGACCTAGACATGGAAAGCATTAAAATCATAGATGGAGATCAATATAAATAATAACCAATCAAGGAAAGATATGAAAAGATTATAAAAATTAGTTCATATCAAATCAACTAAGGGAGCTAATCATTTCATCAATCAAGTTCATCAATCAACTAAGGGAGCTAATCTTTTCAAGCATCGCCCAAGGGAAGTAATGGAAATAATGTAAGTTACAAATTTATTTTTAATGCCTTTTGAGTTTGAAAAAAAGATCTTAAATTAGGAGACTAATTAAACCTTGATGCATAATGTTGTAAGCCCTTCATCCCCTACACATACCTAAATCTTTCTCTTTTCATAAAATTGTTTACGCTACCATCTATTTAAATCAAAGTCCCTTTGCCTACCCCTTTTTCCTACAAAACAAAATATTTTCTACAAAACAAGCCACATTAAAAAGCATGGATTAGTGTCCCAAAAATGAAAAAAAATATTTGTTTGAAATAAGGAGTTATAATGCTATGAATAACTATGGAATCAAGTTGCATTTACATGATCTAAAAGTGAAAAATTACTCTATTTTATTTGGGTCTTGAAATGACCTTGAAATGTTCATTTCAAAAGTTTTTTCAAGAGTAATTATGGATAATAATTAAGATTTCATCATGAAGAAGTAGAGTACAGGGAGATAAGATATCTCACTTCAAAAAGGACTTTGAAAATATTATTTTAATCACTAAATAAGATAATAAGAATGTAGTCCTGATGATACATCATAAGTTAAAAAAAAAGGGAAACATAGAGGTGGCACAGTGGCATGCAAAACTCATTTAGTTAAATGGAAGTCATTATGAAATCATAATGAGACTTTGTATGAAAAAAACACATGCACCAAAATGAAATCATAAAAAGGTTTGAGGGAAATAAGGTAAGTGTAAGATTGCATTTTTTAAACCACCAAGAAAATTTTTAAAATGCTAACCTACATCAAATAATATCAATACAACTCAGTCAAATGTTCAATTTTGTAAACTCAGTTCAAAAACACATTACCATTCAAACACATGGATAGGAGAATGAAGGAAACGAAGGCTCAATAGTGGAGAAGTGAAGCCTAGAACTATGGATAAGAAGCAAGGTAGGAATCGTAAACTTAGAAAGATTTGAATCAATTTTCTAATGAAGTTAGAGATAAAATCGATTAAAAGAAATTCGCTGTGTAAATTTCTAGGGTATACAAATATTGTAGCGTTGAAGAGAACTCAACAAAATCTATGAAATACACTGAGTTTTCATTTAATAGAACTCCATAATTGAATTTTGAAGTCTTCAAAATGAAATCCGATAAATTGCGTGGAGTTGTCAGTGATTGAGTTGTGTTAGGAGTCACAAATAAGTCAATCAGTTGGTTTTAAAGTGGCTATGAGTGTAGATATGAAATGTGAGTTTGAGTGTCATAGTTGGCAGCATAAACTCCAAGTCTACACCACCAACAATTACATTGTTGGTAGTGTAGAACTCCAAAACACAACTCGAAGTGCATGGTGAGCTATGACTGTTGCTGTTAAAGTTGTAAGTGCATGACAAAGCTAAACTATGAGTGGCATTTTTTTAAATAAGTTGTAATTTCCAGAAAAGAATGTGATAACTAAAATTGCTAGAAGACTGTAGATTGCATGATGTTTTTTTACCAGAAATCAATTTATGAGGATTAGAGTCTTGTTCTCATGGGTAGTCAACAATGATCAAAATTTACATATAAGTCTAGCAAATCAACATTCATGTTCAGAATTTTTGAGAATATATTGTAGAGTCTTGGTAAGAAAACACCTATGTTATTTAAAAAAACAATTTTCTTTGAATGATCATCTACGAGAAAACATTTTTATTCTTCTCTAATATTTACACCACAGGATGTAACTACTCTGTCATTTCAACATAGATTTCAAGAAAATTTATTTGTTTTAACAAAGTCTTTATTTTCTATGAGGATATTCACTGTCGAGGGATAATTAAACTGGTTCAGAGACCAAAACAAGAAGATACATAGTCTTCCATATTTCAAAATGGAAGAAATAATTTATCCGATAGGGTTTCAAATAGAAAATTGGAACAAGGAGACTGCGGGGAAACTCTATGAAGCAGGCCTGCTAGAGTTTCTTAGGAAATTCAATGGGCATAATGAAAAAGTGAGAAATATGTTTGTATCCAATTATGATAATGAGAAAACCATGGTACGAGGTAGTAATAATCCAATTACACTGAAGTACATTTCTCAAGCCACAAGTCTATCAGTGACAGGGGAAAAATATCATAAAGGGAAACATTTCAAGGAGAAAGGATGACACTACTTAGAAAAGCCAACGAAAGGTACATTTGATAAGGCAAAATAGATTTGAAGGGAGTGGTTGAGAGAACCATGGGATGAGTTGGTTCTGATCATTCATAAATACTTTACCTATGATGGGAGGTACAACATAGTGCACATATACCATATAAAATTCCTCCAGAATATAAAAGGTGACTGCAAATTAAAACTTCTTTATTTATTTTCTAAAACTATAGTGAAAATGATTGACGGAGTAAGGAGAAAACCTAGAAACAAGGAAGCTAATTATTTCCATCAAGGGTTAATTAGAATCCTTGTTGAGCATCAGTTGAGAAATAGAGAAGAAACTTGGGAGAGTCTGTTAAGAACAAATTAATGTGTAGAATTGCAGAGGGAAGAAGAGCTAGTTGAAAATAAAGAAGATTTTGAACAAATGCACACTACTAGAGATATTATGCAATCTCTTTTATATCCAAGAACTAGCTCAAAGAAAACAGAAGAAGGAAGAAGCATTGAAAAGGAGAGATCCTTTACATATTTTCTAAGGAGGTCGAGAAAAATATTGATAGAGGAATCCTCTATAGAAGATAAAATTATTGATGTAGAAACTCAAGAAGAATTACCCCTTTATACAACTCAGTAGCCACAATAAGAACTGAATGAGAAACCAGAGAAGGAAGTACAAGAAAAACTTAGAGAATTTGAAAAATATCCTTGGAATGAGGAGGTTGAGAGAGAAGAATCATCTGCTTTCTCCACATATGAAAAGAGGATTAAAATGGCTTCTTAGGAGGTTCATGGTGAACCATTAAAACGTCACAAAGAATGTAGGTTTTAACCTCATACAGAAATTACCTGCATACAAATTCCAAAACATAGAAAATAAACATTGTGAGAGCATAATACATAAAACACATATACACAGATATTTTCCCTTGGATCCCAAAACAAGGACTACTGGGCTTGATTTTTCATTTATTCCTTTCCATGTTATAATACATATTTATACATGCCGAAGCATCCAATATCATGGAATGAAAACCATCGCGTCCAAAAACATGCACAAAACCATAGGTGGGTCCGCCCAACCTAACATAGGGTCCAAAACCAAAATTTTGGACCCCATAAAGTGAGGTTACCTACACCCCTCAAACCCCTTGTGACGCCCCCACTACATAATCGGTGCAATGAAGGGGGGGCTCCACCCCCCTTCTAACCCCCAAGTTAACTACGTGGGCTAGTCTTGGAAAGAATATAACACAACCCAACATTCTCCCACGTGTTGTTTTCTTTCCGCAGGGGGCCATAAGAGAGCTTAGTCATTTATCTAGCCCTACAATGCCCATTGTTGCTCTACACCAAGAGAACTTCTTAGAGCTCAAAAATTTTGTCAATTCATTTGCAGTATTCTTTGAAGTGTCCACCTTTACTAGCAAGACATTTTTGTCTTCTATCATATCCCTCACAAAGTGATACTGAACATCAATGTGCTTTGTCTTTGAATGATATGTAGGGTTCTTTACCAAGAAAATTGCCCTTTGTCTGTCACAGTCTATCCTTATAGCTCCCTGTACTAACCTCATACTTGAACACAATCTCTTCAACCAAACGGCTTCCTTGCTTGAATGAGTGGTTGCCATGTATTCTACCTCTATAGTTGATAGTAACAGTATAGATTGTTTCTTACTCATCCAACTGACTGCACCTCCAAATAGGTTAAACACATACCCACTTGTAGATATTCTCTGATCCAGATCTCCAGCCTAGTCTGCATCAACAAAGTGATGAATATCCAACACTTTGTCCAACCCTGGTCTTCCTTGGTTGCACAAACCATAATCACTAGTGCCAAGAAAATACCTAAAAGCCTGCTTCACTGCTGTCCAATGCTCCTTTCCTGGTTTTGACATAAACCTGCTCAATACTCCCACTGCTTGTACAATGTTTGTTTTAGTACAGACCATTGCATACATCAGGCTACCAACTGCACTTGCATATGGAACACGGACATGTCCTCTTCCTCTTCTTGTGTCTTGGGACACTATTCAACAGATAAATTTACACCTATAGGAATAGGAACCTTCACCGGTTTACTATCCTGCATATTAAATCTCTGCAATATTGTCTCGACATAATCCCTCTGGTTTAGCCAGATATTCATCTTTGCCCTATCTCTTTTAATTTCCATGCCCAAAATATAGTTTGCAGCATCAAGATATTTCATGTCGAATTTGGAGGACAATTGGGTCTTCAAATCCTAGATAATTTCTTTGTCATTTCCAACCAGCAACATATCATCCACATACAAGACCAAATAAATAATACGGTCACCAATTAATTTAAAATACACACAGTGATATGCTTTTCTTCTGGTGAAGCCAAGTTCCCATATAAATGTATCAAATTTCTGATACCACATCCTTTGTCACTGTCTTAACCCATATAGATACTTCTTTTACTTGTATACCAGTTCTTTCTTACCCTTCACTGCAAAAACTTTAGGTTGCTTCATGTAGATCTCCTCTTCCAGATCCCCGTGAAGAAATTTTGTCTTCACATCCATTTGTTCTACCTCAAAATCAAAAGAAATAGCAATAGATAACAATAATCTAATAGAAGTTACCTTGGCAATAGGAAAAAAAATATCACCAAAATCAATCCGTGGCACCTGGGAATAACCTTTTGCTACTAACCAAGATTTGTATTTCTCCACCTTTTCTTCTACATTTTTCTTCTTATTGAGCACCCATTTGCTGCAAATGGGTTTCGTTCGAGCTGGAAACTCCACTAGATCCCAAGCCTCATTTTTGTGTAAAGATGCCATTTCATCAACCATGGCCTCTTTCCAGCATTTTCCATCATCTGAATCTACTGATTCCTTCATAGTTCTAGGATCATCATCAGTAATGGATAAAGCAAAATTTGAACAGAAAGAAGATGGAATATACCTTTCTGGCTACCTTCTTCCTTGAATTGATCTTCTCACACCTGGAGTTTGTGGTTCTTCATCTTCTGATTCCTCATGTGTTGTAGAGTTTGATTCTTCCTCCTTTAGCTCAAACTTTATCTTCTCAGGTTCCTTTGGTTGAACTTCAGTTTAATAACATCTTTCACCTCTTTGAACGCCACATCTTGACTGTACACAACCTTCCTTGTTATTGGGTTCCAAAGCTTATAACCCTTTAGACCATCCTTATACCCAATAAAGATGCACTTTTTTAGATTTACTATCCAACTTGGTTCATTTCTCCTTTGGAACATGTACATATGCATCACATCCAAATACTCTCAAATGTGAAAGAGAGGTTTTCTTACCAGTCCATATCTCTTGTGGAGTTTTACCCTCCAACGCTGATGAAGGTGATCTGTTGACCACGTAACATGCTATCTCCACCGCCTCTGCCCAAAATTCCTATCCTAACTTGACATCACTGAGCATGCTTCTTTCCCTTTCCATCAACATCTTATTCATTCTTTTTGCAACTCCATTTTGCTAAGGTGTATATGGAGTAGTCTTCTACCGTGCTATACCACACTTCTTACTTAATTCTTCAAATTCCTGACTGCAAAACTCTCCGCCATTATCTGTCCTCAACACCTTTATCTTCTTATGTGTCTAGTTTTCCACCAGAGGCTTGAATTCTTTAAACCTTTTAGAGACTTTAGATTTCTTCTTAAGGAAATATATCCATGTATTCCTTGAGAATTCATTTATAAATGATACATAGTACACAAACTTACCCAGTGATGGAACCTTCATAGGTCCAAAAACATGACTATGCATAAGCTCTAATATATGTTACGCCCTCTTACCACCAGAGGGGAAACTCACCCAATTTTACTTCCCATATACACAATTTTCACAAAAATCAAAATCTAGAGAGCTATTACTCATACCTTCTACCATACCTTTACCATGAAGTCTTCGAAGGCCCTTCTCGCCAAAATGTCCAAGCCTTTGATGCCACAACATGGTCTTCTCTCTAGAGACCACTAGATTTTTTGCTCTACTTTCAGGAACCATAGAACTGTTACACCCATCAACAACCGTGCTACCTTGTAGCTTGTACAGAGTTCCAATCCGAACTCCCTGCATCCATACCAGTGCTCCCCGAACCATCTTGTAGGTATCCTTCTCGAACACTGTTTTTACACCTACATCATCCAACTTTCTTAGAGAAATTAGATTTCTGGCCAATGCAGGAATATGCAGAAAACCCAGAAGTGTCCTAACCCTTCCACCTTGCAACTTCAACTTTACTTTTCCACGACCAATGATTCTAGCCTTTCTATCATCCCCTAAGAGGATATCACCACCATCGTATTTCTCATACTCGCAAAACCACTCTCTATGAGGAGTGAAGTGAAAGGATGTACCTGAGTCAATCAACCATGTCTCATGATCTACATGTGTACTTGAAGAAGCCAAGTACACATCCCCACCTTCATCTGAGGTGGTTTTCACCTCTACAGAAGGAGCCTCATCAAATCTGTTTCCTTTATCAGGAGCTTTAGATTTATAATCCCTTTTGTAGTGCCCTTCCTTTCTGCATTTCTATCACACCACCTTTACAAGTTTTCCTGGAGATTTAGATCTCCCACTCGATGACATATTTTTTTTTTTCTATTCTGGGATTGTCCTTGTACAGACAAGGCATCACCATTCTGGCTCTCCATATTTTTCCATCTCATCTCCTCCGTCAGCAAGGATGAGACTATTTCATCAAACTGCAAGGTAGTTACATTGCTACCTATTACAATAACCAGACTATCCCACAAATCCAGTAGAGAACAAAACAAATTGATGCACATATCTTCATCTAAAATTTTAATATCAACAAATGCTAACTGACTTACTATAGTATTAAATGTGTTCAGGTGTTCTGTCACCAAGTCTCCATCTTTCATCCTCAAGTTATATAGCTTTTTCCACAGGAACAATTTATTCACCAGAGACTTAGATTGGTACAAAGTCCCTAACTTATCCCACAAAGCCTTCTTCGTAGCTTCCCCGGATACATTCAGCAATACTGAATCTGAGACACACAATCGTATTGTGCTCTGTGCCTTCGAATCCAACTTCTTCCATTCTCCATCGAACACTCCCGTTGGTTTAGTACCTGGATCTACCACTATCCAATGATCTTTATCCACCAATAGATCCTCCATCTTGAGTTTCCACAACTCAAAACTCTGACCATTAAATTTATCGATCTCTATCTTTCCACTCCTCTCCATCTTCTTTCACCACCAGAATCGATCTACCACTGAATAGGGTCTACCAGAGGCTTGAGCAAAACCCCTCAGCAACAAAGGCATCCCGTTGAAGCCAAAACAACTATGATACCAAATGTAGGTGTTAACCCCATACAAAAATGACCTGCATATGAATTCTAAAACACAGAAAATAAACAATGTGAGAGCATAACACATAAAAGACATATACACAGAGATTTTCACCTAGATCCAAAAACCAAGACTACCAGCTTGATTTTTCATTTATTCCTTTCAATGTTATAATACATATTTATACATGCGGAAGCATTGAATACCATGGACTGAAAACCATTGCATCCAGTAGCATGGACCGAAAACCATCACATTCGAAAACATGTGTGATAATCATGCACAAAACCATAAGTGGGTCCGCAAACCAAAATTTTGGACCCCATAAAGTGGGGTTACCTGCACCCATCAAACCCCCTATGACCCCCACTCTATGATCAGTGCAATGAAGGGGGGGCTCTGCCCCCCTCTAACCCCTCAGTTAACTACATGGGCTAATCATGGAAAGAGTATAACACAACCCAACGAAGAAGAAGAGATGAAATAATTAAAAACAAAACTTCAAGTGGCTAAAATTATGGAGAGGCATCTGAAGAAAGAAAATGTTATGTACGAAGGGAAGAAGAACAATATTGTTAAGAAGAATAAGAGGTTGGAGAAGAGAATGAAGAAATTGAAAACACAAAACATCCTCATTTCAAAACATGCATATAGGTGGCTAAAAGAGAAGAAACAATGGAAATACAAATATGAGAATCAGAAGGTGAAAAGAGCAATCTACAAAGGAGAGGAAAAAGATAAAGAAGGTATTGATACCCTTTTTCAAGCAATTCAGGTAGAGGATTATACACCAAGAGGTGGATCCATAGGTAGAACAACAGGGAGATCAACATGCAAAGGTAGGAGATCCAAAATACAAAGACAAGCATGAGGAAATGTTTATGGATCAACAAGGGGGAGATGTTGGTCCCTAATTTTGACCATTTTTCACCATGCATATTCCATTGTTCTATCATCCCTTCTCACCATATCATGATCATATTTGTCAAACTTTTAACTCTTTTTGAAAATTAAGGTAAAATAATTATGTCTTTTAATATTTAAATTTTTAGTAAAAATTGGGTAATAAAAATTATTTTTGGCAAAAACAAAATTTCACGTAATGAATCCATTGAAGTCGTACGTGTAGGACACTTGGGCACAACTGAAGGTAGATTTTAGAGACATAGGAACCAAGGATGTATAGGATACTATTTTCACACTTTAAATGAGTCAGAACAGGCCTGGTAAAAGCTGGTCAAACTTGATGAGTCACTTAGAAAATCTCTTGATTTAGGGGCAGTTTTGTGATTTTGTGGAATCTTCCCATATTTTGCGCAATAAAAGGGATGATTTGGACCCTATTAGGTGGAATAAGACTCTTTTTGTTTGTTACGATCATTTTAGCTGATTTAGTTACGTTCTTAGCCTATTTAATCAGAACAACTAAGCAACTAAAAACATATTATTATTGTTATTGTGACTTCTTTATTTTTGAATATAATATAAAGAAATTGCCTTCTATTTCTTGTTGTGATTGTTGTGGGATGTGATTTATGATATACTGTATTTCATAGTATTCAATTGTACCAAGCAAAGGTGGAGGGCCCCCATTCTAATCTAAGTACACTGCATTGTAATTGTTGTGCATAATTGTTAATATCATAGATTGTTGAATATTTCCTTTACAATTTCTTGTGAATATTTTCGAAGTCAGTTCATTGTATGTGATAGCCATTTATATTTTTGAAGTGATTTCCTTTCAATAATTGGTTTAAGTAAGGAAAACTGAGGCATCTAAGTTAGATTCTCTTCCTTGTGAGCTAAGAATTGATTTGGAAATTATGTTTATGCATTTAATCTTTACTAATTTCCTAATTTAATTGTGTTATTATTTATGGTGCAATTGGTTTTGTTGGAATAGGAATGCTAAGGAAGGACAACGAGGACCTCTAAGTTAGAGCCTCTTCCTTGTTGGCTATGCTCCACATATAATCATTGCACATTTAGATCAAAATTTTAATGGATTTATAATCAGTAATTTATATGTGTAATATGCATTTCCATTAAAATGTAAGCAACTCCTTAATAACCCAATTTAATCCAAGATCAATATATATTTTGGATGTGTCTCCAAGATTACAAGCCCAGATTGATATAAAATACATTTTTTAATTTACCAGGTAAATTGAACTAACAGTGAGTTTGACTTTGAGATTAGATACATTAAAGGGAAATGAGAAGAGGGTTACAGATGCTCTCAGTAGAAGAGTGCATGTACGCCATATAGAAGTTATGAGCTCTTATGGGATGCATTTGCAAGATCATATCTTAGAGGCAGGACAATAGGATGATAAGTACTAGCATCTTAAGCACAAGTTACAATAGGGTACAAGTGATCAGGATGTGGACTACCATCTTACAACAGATGGATTGGTCAAATTCAAGGACAAGATCTATGTGTTAGATGATAGTGAGATCAAGAAGGTTATCTTGAGGGAGTTTTATGTCAAGCCATATTTAGGTCACCTAATATATCAAAAGACATTGATGATGGTGAATAAGTTCTACTATTAGTCGATTCTAAAGAAGGAAGTGGCAAAGTTTGATATTGAATTCTTGGATTGTCATTTAGTGAAAGCTAAGTGTAAGAACCTAGCTAGTTTTTTACAACTTATTTCAATTCTAAAATGTAAAGTGGAGGTAATTACCATGGATTTAGTTACAGGTTTTCTGAGGACATTGTGGTAGCGTGATTCCATCATGGTTTTGGTTGATAGGTTGAGCGAGGTAGCTCACTTTACTTCGGTGAAGACTAGTTATTCAACTAGTGAGGTACCATAGGTCGTCATCAGGGAGACAGTGAGCTTGCACAATATTTCAAAGAATATTATGTTGGATATAGATTCTAAGTTCACTTCCAGGTTTTGGGAGGAGTTATTTATAGGTTTGTGTATAGAGTTGGCCTTTAGTACAACTTACCATTTACAGACAAATGGACATATAGAGAGGGTCAATAGGATATTGGAGGATATGTTCAGGATGTATGTCATGCATCAACAATGAAAGTGAGAGGAGTATCTTCCATTGGTAGAGTTTTCTTACAACAATGGGTATGAGGAGTCACTGAGGATGAGTCTATTGAAGGAAATTTATGGGTGAAGTTG
Source organism: Pinus taeda (assembly GCA_000404065.3). Lineage (NCBI taxonomy): Eukaryota > Viridiplantae > Streptophyta > Pinopsida > Pinales > Pinaceae > Pinus > Pinus taeda. Next base: position 136,013 of record APFE031300902.1, read on the forward strand.
TAATACTCTAATTAACTGGACTGATCTAGTGAAGAAGGTACTTATAGGACCGGACAAGTTGGGAGAGATGGAACAAGAAATGTAGGTTATAAAGAAGAATATAAAGGTAGTGCATGATCACTAGAAGATTTATCAAGACCAGCATAGGGAATTTAAGGAGTTTGAGGTTGGGGAGCATGAGTATTTGTGCATCATGTCCAAGAAGAGATCCTTCAAGATTGGATCATGTAATAAATTGGCACCTAGATATTGTGAGCCATTCAAGATCCTTGAGAGAATCAAACTAGTGGCCTACAGACTTTAACTACCATGATGATTTCCATGTTTCATTGCTTAAAATATATGTGAAAGATGTTGATCATGTTGATTGGCTCGTATTACAGGGGGGGCCAAAAGGATAATTCCATCTAGAATATTAGTGCATATTGCAGCACAAATAGCTCATGCTCCAGAACCAAAAAATCGAGCAATTTAAAGTGTAATGGAAGTAGTTTGGGCCTGACGAAGCTACATGTGAGATGGCTGATCAAATGCAGGCTATGTGTCCTTCATTATTTTCTAGTGGAGGAAACTAAATATTTGGTATGTGTATATATTTATGTATGGTTTATATTGTAAATACCATAATGAGCTATGTTATAAAGCTCCAATAAGTCATATGGTTGTCATATTGTCATGTTTTTCATTATGGTTTTGCTTTCGAGTAGGTGTTTCATTGTCAATATTGCAACAAACTTGGTTATAAAGCTGCATGGGTAGTATATTTTTGTTTTTTAGCAGTTTTGCTGGTTGTAGGTGTCATTGAACACTGACAATGATGTTCCCCTAAGGGAGAGTGGTCTGTAACAACCTTTAGATAAAAGTCATGTCATAAAGTTAATAAAGAAAAAATAATACCAAGGTCATGGGACACATATTCCAAGGTGAATGTTAGGAAAATAATCCTACTAGGCATCACTTTTGTTTACTATGGCTAAAGGGAAATTTGAAAATACATTGGCAAAGTGTTTGAAAAGGTAAAAATGAATTATTGGTATTTTATTCATGAAAATAAAGGAAATTAGGAGAAAAGGAAGGTTGAAGGTCACAAGTTTCATGTGAGGAGGAAATTGAAGGAAAATAAAGGAAAATGAAGAACGTAGAGGTATCAATTAAAAATACATCAAAGAATGAGTTTGGGGCATTTTACTAGTTTTGTTTTGGAATCAGTCTCAGAGAGGAGAAGAGAACCAATAGGAGAAGGAAAGAAAGCAAGCAAAGGAAGGACAAGGAAAGCAAGGATAAAGCAAGGTAAGGTTGGATCAAGAAGCTTCAGTGGGAATACTTGCAGGTAAGAGGTTGCATGGATTATTTCCTAGTTGGTTTTTGCATGCTTGGTATATACATGTGTGTATTTGGTTCATTTGCTATCATTGGCATGGGTTTTGTCGAGTTTTGAAAATTGTTTTAGTCTTGTCTTGCCATTTCTCAATAGCCATGGTGTGATGGGATTCATTCTTGTTTGAGCTTTGGATTCCCATAATGTTTTAGATCCAGGTGAAGTGGTCTCAATAAAATTCCAAGGGTCAGGGGTGAAGATGGATTTATCTGGGAATCCCTCAACAAGTGGGTCGAGACACAAATTTTTCTCAAAGGATGGTAAAGGAATTTTGAGGCATCAAAGATAGGTTTTGTTTTATAATCTCAAGACTAGTTTAGGTGAAATCATGGTAGTGTGAGGGTGGAGGTGGTTTAACCTCTATATTCCCTTGTTTTTTTATGGATTGGTTTATCCCATGAAATCATACATTCATGTTTGAAATATGGCACATAGGTAATTGGCTGAAAGAAAGATTTTTTTCAGCCAAATCTATGTTTGAAAGTACCTGACTTGGTTGGTTTTTGCATATGTGAATAAGAGCTAAGTTTCTCTTGTATTCCATGAGTAAAAGTGATTTTTATTATTTTTCTTTAATGGTTATTCTATCAATGTTATTTATCTGATTATATGCTGGTTATAAGCATGGCTTTATGATAGATCCAAGTTATGCCTCTTATCATGTTTTCATTGGTAAATGATTGGTAAATGGATCTTATAATAGTAGCCCTTATCTCATGTTTACCCTAGGTAGGCTAGTGAAAGTGGATAGATATGGGAGGAGGAAGTTACACTTTTATTAAAACCTTTTTCTACTTTAATGATTTCTTTTATTTCTAAGTAAATACAATTTAAACCATTTTTCTTCAAGAACCATCACAACCGAGACTTTACTGAATTTGGGATTTTAGGCTCGATTTTATATATTATTTATCCACTTTAAAGGAAGCACACTCACTTCATTACTATTTACCATTTGGCCTGACCCACAAAGTCTGATCCTTCCCTTTGTGTTTGTTTATTTTATCTTTTGGGCTTCCCTTAGTGGGATGAGTGTCAAGGGCCCACACGAAGGTGTGTACTTTGAATTCTCATTGGTTCATGCCTCCATGTTATAATAATCGTCATCCTGCTAATTATAGCCTAGAGAATTTGCATTGCAACCTTTTGAAACCATTAGTCTCAAGCCAGTAGGATAACAAAACAATGATGGGACGCATCTATTTAATATACGATAACTCATCTTTTTGAAACATCATCCCGCTCTAGTTATTTTTCCATGTAAAACATTCAACCAAGATTTAATTATCAAGCTGACTCATAAAACCCATTTTTCATTTGGGGCAAACCTTACTCATACACGCCAATACCCCAAATAGGCCCGCTCACCATCAAGCCACTCAATTGTAAAGTTAGAATATAAGCACTTGGTTAAGTTTCCTCTAATGGGATGACATACGAACACACGTCACTTGCCAACTGTCAAATCTACCCTATTTAATTGTGCCATCTATCTACACTACTTGTCATTGTTATGAAATACTAAAATTAAAGTCACGCCTTTTTTTCAATTTACAAGCTAACTATAGATAGTAGTGTTATGAATGCATTTAACACATATTTATCTCTCTTTAGAATTGATTTAATCCCTTTTATGCATTCTTATACCTTGTTCATGGTAATTCCCATTACCCTTGGTATTTTCCATTACAGGTCAATTTCAAGTGCAACATCCATCTTTAGGACACTATGGCAAAAGGAAAAAAGAATGATTTTGTTCAAGTGTCAGTTGGTCCTTTCAAATAGGAAGTCAATGAAAATTTTCTTGATACATTTCTCTTCTCTTATATAGTCTATACTATGGATTCTAGTGAAAAATCCTACAATACCATCTATGAGATTTTTGAAGAAGAATTAATAGAAGAGATGGAGGATGAACCATTAGTAGCAATAAATGACTGAGGTGGTTTAAAGTCTTCAACAATAACAATTAATGATGACTTGAGGTCTAACCTTCAGAAGGTCATAGCATGCCCAAGGTTATTACCATACACGTATATGATACACTAGGTAGTGGAAGAAGTCAACATCAGTGAGTGGATTGTTTTTACTCGTAGAGGCATCACAATTGGCTCCTTAAGCACTAAAATCGTTCGTGGTATGTATCATTTACCAAAACACCAGGTTCAATATAAAGCATAGTTTGTGGGGCAATTTGTTAAGGAAGAATGTGAGGGAAACAAGGATAAGTTAACCCAAGTTATTGGAAGGTGGATGCATAACTCCAATAATTACAAAGAATAATATTCATGCCAGTATGCAGTTGCTTCCCTCACATCCCCCTTTTTCTATCTTGATTCCTTGATTTTTCATTTATATGCCAAATAAAATAACTTACAATTCTCAACGGATTGGGCCCCTCTTATTGAGAATGCCTTGTATGGCTATGTCTTTGACTGGGCTAAAATTTTATCAAATAATATGGCTAAGCATATTCTTTATTTCTGTTTGAAAAAAATTGTTGATCGTGTGCCACCTTTTTACATGTTGGGATATGTTATGGATGTCGTTTGTTTCTTCCTTAATTTACCATGCATGGGATGAAAGCAAACACTCACTGACCCTCTTGCCATCCACATATATCATAACATTCTTTGGGAGGAGAATTATTTTGACCATTTTTATCATATTTTCCATCTATTCAAGATACATATTTACCAGGTTTTTTTTAGCTCAAAAATCCCATGAATGCCCACTGTTGCTCTTTATGATTTGTTGTGAATTGGAGCTAGTTTCATCGAGGAATTATTCGGTTGGGTCCCTATAATACTAGTGATTACCCCATTACTATTGTAGCTGTGCCCCTTCTTAATATTGTTGTTCCCCCATTGTCCCCATATTGTTACTACTGTGCCCCATAGAATCCCTCTATTGTTATTTTTGTGGCTTTATATTATTATTGTTAGGTCGGCTGGGTTATATTGTGACTCCTTAGACTCCTATATATAGAAAGGAGGTTTTGTCATTTGGATCATCCAAGAATTGATCATTTATGTAATGTAAAGGAGGTTTCCCCGTCGAAGAGGCTGAATTCTAAGGCGTTGATCTATCTTTTCTATCTTTTGTTGAGTTGGTTTCATAACATTTGGTATCAGAGCTTTGGATTGTAGGGTTTTGCTGCTCCAAACAGGTCATCGTGGCAGTTTCGCTATAACTTTTTTTCTGCGACGTTTCCGAAGCTGAAAAAAAACCCATTTGAGAAGACATCACGTTGAATCTCGGGTCCAAATTATAAAGCTTTCTGTGATACATTTGCGGAGATATGATCTGAGGAAGTTGGTCTTTTTCCAGACTCCTGATTTACATTCCAAACAGGTGACTTGGCGAAAATCGTCATAACATTTTCTCTCACCATTGGATTGAAATTCTATCAAAAGGTATAGAAAGAGGATGGATTGTAGTTTCTTTTAAATATTTTTCAGAGCCAAAGGTCGAAACAGTGACTCGTGGCACGTCGTACAAGTTTTCTCTACTGAACTAGTCTATAATCAGGTCACTGTGGGAGATTTCGCATAACTCTTCCTTGGAGAATCCAATTTGAATTAGACTGGTGGCTTTGGAAGGAGGACACAGAGGGTTACCACAGGGTGCAATTTCAGAACTGGATGATCTGAAAGTACATAGATACATCAGAGGCAATATCGAGCTCCTACAAAGTGAAAAAAAGGTGTGTAGTTTCTTTTAAATTTTTGCTTAAGATTGGTTTGAAAATTTATTTTGAAGGAATTCGAAGGGCTAGTAGAGAATTATTATCAGTAACTGATGCCACGAGGAAAGAAAATGCAAAGACCTAGTAAGGAACCTGAAAGCTTTAGCATGACTCATGAAGAAGAGGAAGAAATGCTATATGATATATCAAAATTACAAGAACAAGTGCAACAAGTGTCACTTGCACAAAAAGCAACAAAATCTAAGATGAATGGTTTAAGGAAAGATGTAGAAGCTAAGATGGATGGTTTAAAGAGAGGTGTAGAAGCTAAGATGGATTGTTTAAAGAAAGGCATAAAAGTTAAGATGGATGGCATGGAAGCTAAGATGAATGGCATGGACGCTAAAATTAATGGCATGGATGATAAGATGGAAGAATTGAAGATAAATATGAATAAGTTGCTAAAAGAAATGGTTAGTAATGGTGAAAGGGTACTAAAGGAAACTCATGATGAGAACAAAAGAAATGTTAATCATGATTCCATAGACTCTAATGTTGGATCGAAGACCCACCATATTCCAAAAGTCGATATGAGGAAGTTTGATGGCAAGGATCCCACAACATGGATATTACAGATGGAGCAATTTTTCGATCTCAATAATGTGAAAAACACACAAAAGGTATGTATTGCAACTTTATATTTTGAACCAAATCAGTTTGTATCGTATCAATGGCTTTTCTCTCGTAAAAAAATTATCGTTTGGGCATTTTTTATGGAAGAATTGACAACACATTATGAGGATACAAAAAGCAACACTTTTTTTAGCCAGTTGATAAGTCTCAAACAAAAGGGTTCAATAATGGAGCACATTGAGGAGTTCCAAAAATTTAACATAAGGGTAAAAAATATTCCAAATGAGCATAGGATTGATGTGTTTATAGGGACTTTAAAGGATAATATCCAACATGATTTTTGCCTTTGGGAACCTGATTCATTAGAGAAGGCATTCAGGTTAGCAAGAAAAATGGAAAGCAAAATTATGACAACGAGGAAGCATACCAGTCACAACTATAAAGATGGAAGTGTTGTTACCCCCAGCCTTCCACAACCTATAAGGTTGACACCACAACAATTGGAGGAAAAAAGAGCAAAATGGCTTTGTTACAGTTGTGATAGCAAATAGACTAAAGGTCATAAGTGTGCTGAAACGAAATTATTCTACATAGATTGTGAAGAGGAAGAAGAAAAGGAGCTAGAAAGTTCAAAAGAAGAGGATATACTCCAGGAACAAATCCTAGATAAAGAAAAAATGAATCCAACGATATCTTGTAATGCATTGGCTGGAATTACCACTCCTCAAACCATCAATATAGAAGGACAAATCAAGAAGAAAAAGGTAATAGTGTTGATTGATTCAGGAAGCACCCACA